>CACVKI010137735.1:0-10047 GCA_902732785.1 Trichogramma evanescens | reverse complement strand
TTTCGTTAAAATGTAACATCGGATTACCCGCTTAGTTTCCCAGGCAGAACGTTTTTTAAACGTTCCTACTATGTTGTACACATTCAGAAACGAAATTTAGGGGCGGACATTTAAACGTTTCTGGAAGGTTCTACAAACGTTTTTTAAACTTTTTTCTGAAACATTTTAAGGTTTCCAATTGAACGTTTCAGTAACGTTATAAAAACGTATTGTGCTATTAGGGGCTCGCTCGACGACGATTCGTAAACTTCGTTTTCACTCAATGGCTCGCGATGCTGCTTAGCTGATCAGGCTCCAATTGATTGTCATGAGGAAGTGATTTCTCTCAGCGAGCTTCTTATCGAGCGCCGGCCATAGTAGGACTGGGCGAGGCCGAGAGTGACGTTGGTCAGCTGGGGATCGGTTATGTCGCCCCCGGGTGACGAGACCACCTCGACGATGCTCACCGATCTCTCGTGCGTCATTCATAAATATTTTTGCAATTTGTGCAATAAACTTTTTTCTTTTTTCGTCAATTGTTTCTTCTTAGGGGAAGCTCTGTGATTATGCTAGTGAGTAGCTTCAATTGAACATTTATAATTAATTCATCAATAATATAGTCCAGTTAGATACGTTAGAGTGTAGTGAGGTTAAAATTTCTTATGCTAACAAGTAAATCGAGCAGAAAAATTTAGATACATAGACAAATGGAATCAACTTAGGTTCAAACCGCAGTCATAAATTGAATTTTATATTAAACTCATAATAGTTCGTGATTTACAAGATCGTCCCTGTGGTACCACATACGGAAGTACGTAAGCAATTAGCAAGCGGCAAGCACGGCCAGGAAGGCCTATTATATCTTTTTATTTTTGGTCTCTCCAAAGGATTGAAAATATCAACTTTATTTATATAAGTTCAGTACGTAGCTGCTTTATGATGCCGTGATATTGCGTGCATTTCAATTGATAATACCCATTTATAAGTACACACAGTTGTACTTAAATTCGTTTTGAATGTAAAAATCGTGTTGTAAATCAATAACTTATTAATAAGTTACTACTAAAATGTCCTTACAATTACGATTGAAAAAAAAATGCAACAATTTTACAACAATATCGTGAAAAAGGATAACAATGATTCCCCAATTGATTTTTTTTCATAATAAGCTTTATCACTGTAACTAACGCAACATTGAAGGCACAGAAGTTATCTTGAAGTATCTTATTCCTCTCTTTATTACGAACATTTTACGTAATCACTGAAAGTATATGTATTTTTCGCTATCAATGTGTCAAGTACTTAATTAGTTTGATTTAATTTGTGAAATCACTCGACTGCTCTGGCCCACCTTTTGCTGATTTTCCCATACATAAGTTGATAAAAAAGTTTATTTTACTTTGTCTGAAATGATTGCTTGAGTTTTAATCACCGGTACAATTTTAGCTGGAGTTGATACAATTGCAGTTGAAATCGTCACCGTAACATATGTCATTAATGCTGAGCAAAGCGAAGTCGTTTATCCTTTCAGCTCAATAGATTTAGGCATATTTTGTGTCAACGGTTTCTAGAAAGTGACGTTACAGAATGTTCTGGAAGTTTTAGGGGTTGTTGAGGATGGTCAACTGGAGGTCTGATTGACACATCTAGCCGACCTGGTGCACCAGGTCGCCGATTTGGCCCCTGTAAAAATTTCTTCGGGAAGTTGTGTTATTTTCAGATCGTAGTGGTCGGGTGAAAGGTGGCTAACTACATTTGGCCGATCTGGAGCACCAAGTAACTGGTGGTAACTGGGTTGTTATAATGAGGTTGTAATTTGAATTTACTCAGCATTCCCGTGTTATAACCGAGCGAAAAATCTGTACTCCTGACTTCCAGAAAGAGATTATCTCTAAGTCAATCGGCCCGATTGAGATCGGGCCGTCTTTCCTCAAAGCTGTACGGTGATTTTCCTGGTATATATATAATAAAGTATAAAATGTTCGTTTCTTATTTTTTAATTTGACATTTGACTTGTTTTATTTCATAAAAATATACATTCAACATTTTATACTGTTATGGAAGTCTACGATCGTCAAAAATAACTTTTTATAGCAATACTTATAATTTTTGATAAGTGCATGTAGACGGAGTGACGATATAAACTATGTTACGGATATAATTTCAACTACAATTGTGTTAAATTGGGCTTAAATTTCACTCGTAAATGTTTTGAAGCCTCTGCTGAAATCAAACAATCATTTTTGACCGAATTACAAGTTTTAAAATTAATTATGTTTTTTTTAATAATGCTGCATGATTGTAAATTAATAAAACGTTTTTTTGCATGTACGTAAATCGATTATACAATTTACTTATTGATTTTCTTTACAGAGTAGCCTTTATAGTTAGAAATAATAAAATGGCATGAAACTGGTACGTAGAGGTATAAGTATATGTATATCATTGTTTTAACTCCCTCCCTCTCTCTCTCTCTCCTCCTTCTCTCTAACTTCAATTTAATCAAACGTATTTTGTAGCTGTAGGTAGAATAAACATTGTGAATTTTATTACCTGCAAGAAAGAAGCAAGAATCACTTCATTTTTGCAAATCGAATATTAATCTTATATAATTTGTACTCTTTTCAATAAAATACTTTTCTTCAAAACTAACATAACTCTGCATCTGCAATACTTATAATGAAATCTAAAAGTTTTTAGATTAATATACAAATTAGAAACAAATTTTTGTATATTTTAGCGTCAGAACCTTTTCGAAAAAAATTTAAAAGTGATGTATTCAATCATTTGAATGGAACCAATGTTGCTCAAAATGTTGAAGTAATGACTGGGGATGTTTCTAATTCGAACGTATCAGTTTTTATACCGTCAGATTATGTTTTGGGCGAAGATGCAACTGACCGACCGTTATATTCATCCATCTGATACATTTAATAAATCAGCTTTTATCGCTAAGTACGAGAACGTTAACTTCAAAAAACTGAATAAACACAAAAAAGATTATCATCCTTTAATGGCAATGGAATATTCCACTTTACACGGTGAATCATACGTTGAAGGATCAGTGATAGATAGCTATATGTTGTCATCATTATCGACCAAAAATTGGAAAAACATATTTTTTAACCCTACATCTTTGACGAAATTTTTATTAGGCGAGCTGAGAAATAATATTCAGCCATCAGATTTTTTCGGCTTTGATGTTGAATTAGAATTTCCTGATATTGTGTTTATGCCTTACTCCTATACAACGCATTGGATGCTACTAATTTTGAATCGGAAAAGTAAAACCATATATGCCATCTCGATCCTTTTCCTGGAGGTTTACTCCCAAATGAAAATAGAACGGCCTTTAGTATGATCACACAGTACTTTAGAAAATATTTGACATTGAAGCCGTAAACAATTAATAATCTAGTAAGAATCGACTGGGAAATGGACGAAATTCCTACAACAATGCCTAAGCAAAAAGATGGATACAACTGTGGAATTTTCATTATATATTACATGAATATCATTGCAAAAGATGAATCGGCTAATTCAAATTTCAATGCAAATACATACAGAAACATTATTGCACAATTTTTAATAGAAAATACGCTGCCAATGGATACGATGTGTCTAGGATGTCTCTCGGCAAAATCTAAGTTGCAGTATGAATGCCGTAAATGTCACCGGAAAGTGCACTCGAAATGTAAAATTGATTACTTTTCTGACAACTTTACGTGCAAATATTGCTATTCCCCAGACGATCTGACGAAACAAAAAAATATATGTAAAACTAAGAAAATCACAACAGCATATACAGGATTTCCTAATCCAGCTGGAACAAATTCATGCTGGATGAATTCAGCATTGCAAATTTTATTTTTACTTCCTCTATTCAAGGACATCGATAAATGGCAACTCCAAACTTTTCCTTGTCTATTTGAAAAACTGAAAGAAATAAAAAAATGTTTAAAGGGAACACAAACACAAAAGAATGTCTTATGGATTCGTCTCTCGTAAGTAAATATTACTTTATATACGCTTTTTAAATCTTAAAAAATTAAGACACTGTTATGCCATAAGATTATACGTAATATTGAAATCATGTGTTCGTTTTTTTTCTCTAGATGCATTTTAGTACTTTTATATTGTATCTTTCCACGAACTGTTTCGCCATTTACCTTCGTTTATTGCACTTGATAATATCGTTTTTATTTTTATTTTTCAGTGAATTCAAAGAAAATTTAATATTTCTTTCTAATCAAGAAGATAACAATTTTTCATCAAATAAGCAACAGGATGTATTAGAATTTTTTGATCTTTTTTTACAACACGCGCAAAATGAGCTCATTTGCTCGAGATCATACATACACGTTAAATGTAGATGTATTTGAAAAAACATTCAAGATGACATATCAAATACCATATACATGTAGTAATTGTAGGCGTATTCAATTGACAGAAATAAAAACAAATTTCTTACATTGTTCGGTTCCAATTGATACGAGTAATGAATGTCTTCTAAGAAAACTTTTGCATACAAATCATCTATCTGAAGACGGTGATATGCTGTACTGTACGTCCACAGTTCACCACTCACCAGGGAGAAAATATTTTCTGCATTGTCCAGAAATTTTCATTATATGTATCCAGCGATGTGATGACAAGGGAGGGAAAGGTGTTAAAAAAATTTACACTCCACTTCAACACGATGCATTTATAGAAATTGATGGTTACACTCAGTAAGTCAAAATTCCTATATATATGAGTTTTCAAAGTTCATGATCAATTATGAATTGACAAATATTTTTTATAGGAAAAGTGATAAAGCAGATATTGAACATTGTTCTTATTTTTTATTTGGCATAATTTGTCATGAATCATCGAGAACTGATTATGGACACTACATGTCGTATGTGCGCAGAAATGATGATACTTGGACACTATTTGACGATTCAATTGTTAAAAATAAAACAACGCTACAAGTTTCAAACGAAACGAAAAATAATTCATATATACTTTTTTATAAAAGACAAGTTTGAAAAATTCAAATAAAAAATAGTATTTTCTACGCCATATTATTAATTTATTTAAGCAAAATTTAAAATTTAAAATATATATTTTTATTGGATATTTTATTACAGGAACCATAATATTTCTGAAACCATTTTAATTATTCTTTTACATTAGTAGGAAAAAGGGCTGGGTCGTGAGTCATCTCGATTACTCAAATTTGTATATTTAATCATGTATAAAACAAAAAATTTTAAAAAATAATCGTAATCGTAATTTTTGAATTTTAAAAAAAAGTTTGATTATGTTTACAAATATTTGACACATTTTACTTGTGTACAGAAATGCCCGTGTACACAAATTTCATGTGTACGAATGATACCTTGCCGCGTGTATGCGTGCTGAGCAGTTGGTACAACTGTTCAGCGACGTGAACAGACCTAAACTTTTCGCGGCCAAGATTTTTACACAAGCCACTCATAAAGTTAATTTCATATTAAAATTTAAATTCATATTAGTTCGGGATTTATAAGATCGTCCCTGTGGCGCCACATACGGAAGTACGTAGCCCTAAGCAAACAGCGAGCGCGGCCAGGGCCCAGGAAGGCCATCGCCAATACATTATACAACCGTCAATCGTCAGTGTGCTGCATAGCCGCAGAGAAACAAAGACAAACGTCTACAAGTCGTGACCAGTGACTCTGCAGCAGAGTGAAAATCGCCCGTTGTCAGGTGTGAAGTACAGATTCTAATCGAATTGAAAAGTGCATCTGCTTGTGTGATATCAGGAAATAGATACAATGAATGACCCAAGTGCAAAGGAGAGACTCTTCGAAAACATGAAGCGAGAGTGCGACAGCGTGGACAACGTCGACGATCTCTCCGTTTCGCTTTTCGATGAAGATTTGGTGGATATCAATTCCATGGATCTCAATTGGATACTAAAACATGCCGTCAAAAAGAGATGTTTCCAAATCGTGAGATATTTTGTGCGAGCTGACATAAAAGTCGGCCGTCTCGACGAGTCAACTGGAACGGCAATTCACATTGCCCACAAGGGTTATTATAGGACCGAAGAAGATCGTCAAGAAGTTGTGGGTTTACTTTTCATCATATACGATCATGTGAATTATACCGATAAAGAAGGGTTATCACATTTTCATATGGCCTGCCTATGTGGCATTGTTGATGTGATTCAAAGGTTTATAGATCAAGGCGTTGACGTGAATCACGTAAGCGCTGATAATTCCACACCACTACATTGGGTGACTCACTCGTTTAACATTGATGCAGTTATTATGCTGTTGAGCAATGGTGCAGATCCTAATCGCAAAATATGGCAAGACTTCACACCTTTGAATCTTCTTTGCTTAAAAATGTCGTTGGAATTACCAATTCGTCATCACAGTTATTGGTTGTCGACTATTCAAGTTTTACTTCAGTATAATTCTGATGTCAATACACAAGATGAAGATGGTAACAGTCCTCTATTAAATCTATTTTATGATAAAGCTTATGGTATGTGTCCAGCACAACAAGAAGCATTAGAAATGCTTTTGAATTATAATGTTGATTTAGCACATGTAAACAAGAAAGGCAAATCAGTATTGCACCTGCTTCCTTGTTGGAAAATCGATGGAGAAGGCATGGTTAATGTAGAAGAGATGTATTTCAGAAAAAGTGATCCTACTGTTATTGAGGTAGTGAAAATGCTATTACAACGTGGAGCAGATGTCAACATTCAAGATCACGATGGAAATTCTCCACTTGATGTGGCTATTTCGTACTGTAACTATGACGTAGTTGAGATTCTATTAGAACATGGTGCCTGCATCGACGCTGTAAAATTCCAAGGAGGTTTATTAGAACCTGGCAGCAAAACCTTACGAAACTTAGAAATGACTCAAAATCTTCTAGCTATCATAGCACTCTTAAAGAGAAAAGGATTTCTTATGAGTAATCATCAAAAGCTGACTGTCATGAAATTTTTGAATGGATTTGATGAAATTGAGATGATCAGCAGTTTATCAGATGAAATAGAACTAGGTAAAAAACTCATCTTTTTTAAAACTACTTGAATGACACGAAATATACAATTAATCTTCTTTTTTCATCAGGCTATATAGGCAAAATTGAACAATTCATTCGTGGGAATGAAGAAGTACGATACATAATGGAGGATGAGGACGTACATGAATCTATTAAAAACCATTTGGATACCATAAGAATAGGACAAATGTACTTGGATCCAGCAATACGCAATTACCTTCAAGATAAATTGCAGATGTTTGATTCTTCTCAAGACTACTCTATAGATGAACAGAAAATTGAAGGCGGCTTTGCTAAAGCCAAAAATACAATGATCAATGGTAGTTTATCGCTCTTTGATTTATGCTCTTTGAGCCTGAGTGATACATACCAATTATTAAAACATTGTGATTATTCACTTATAGTAAATTCAAAAGATTTTGATAAAAATTTTTTTCCTATCCATAGTGTTATAAAAGGTCATATTACTCAAAGTTTGATTCGTGGATTTTTTGAACAAGTAGCAAGAGAAGCTAATCTTGTGCAATTATTGACCCAAATATGTCTACCGTATCTTTGTTGTGAAAATATACTGAAGCATTTAGATAATAAAACCATATTGTTAATTTATCAGCAGTATATCCATAAGTTCCAAACTGATTAGTGTTAAAGTATTTACCAATATCCATCATATCCAATGTTTCGATATTTTTTGCTTCTTTCTTTGTCATCATTTTTTTATTTATTAAATGAGTATAGTACTGATATGTTTATGTAATTACAATTAAAGTATTGCCTATACATTTAATAAATGTTGTTGTTTACTAAATTACAATCTTCATGCTAAAAAGTATTAGCTTTATTCATATAAACCAATCAAAGCTGTATATTATTACTATTTTTAATGAACCAAAGGATTTATGCTATGTCATAATAGTAGTGAATACAATTAAAATAAGTCAACAATCACAACATGAGAATGAGTGAGACAAAATGGCTTACTGGTTAGTATTAAGGGTGAGATTTATTAATTTAAATATTCTTTTATTAATGTTCATGGTTCTCTCATACAAAAAAAAATTAGAATGCAGCCTTACTGGCACGATAACTTAAAAATCGAAATAATAAAATATAAATTTTCTCAAAGCTAGTATACTGTATCGTAATATATTAAAATGATACATAAAATCAACAAAATTTCATAATTCTAGACATACTAGATTACCTCTGAACGTGGATCACAAGAATTTATCTTTAATACCTTTAAAAAATAATCTGATGCTAGCTTTAGATGTTTATATTTATGTAAATACGTTATAGCTAAAATTAATGATATAAATAAAGTACAACTTTTGTCGTCTTCATATCTTTTTTCGCTTCCTAAGAAAAAAACACCATATCAAAAGTTGTTATTTTTAAGAAAAAATTTATAATACTTACCAGGTAAATATGAGAAGTTTCCTAGATAGTAAATATAGCTTTGTTCAAAGCCAAGTAGTTCACAAATTCTACAAACAAAAATTGGCTAAAATAACAAATTTTCTGCTTTGATATTCACTTGATTACATTTTCAATGTGATATTTCAAAGTGACAGATTTTTAGTAAACTTTATTTCCAGTGAATCTGAAACATTGTTATTTTCTATTCGTTTCTTATAGTCAGTATAGTAATTCTTCAATTCTTTTAAAGCATTCAAATTATTTCTATTTACTGTTAAGATGTTTTCTATGATCAGTTCATAGATATTATAATTTTTTTTACGTATAATACATGTTTGGAAGTCCTGAAATAAAAATTTATAAATAAGAACAATTGAATTAATCAGAGAATTGAAAAATTTTTTGGTTCATACCTCTAATTGTGGATTGGAGGGATTTGTTTTAATAGCCTTTAAAAAATAATCTGCTGCTAGCTTTAAATTTTTGGCATCAAATAAATAAATAATATCTAAATGTAGCAAGATATGTATAACAAGATTTTTGTTAACTTTATATTTATTCAACATACTTTTAAGATGTTTGATAACTTCATAATCATACTTTGATTGTGAAGTATTTCTAATAAGATTAAGGTAATCCATATCAGCAGGGAAATTGCCTGTTTCAGCAGTAGTTTTCAAATAGTTTTCTTTGGCTTTCTAAAAAAAAAATTGATACAGAAAGCTTTTGTTGATTTGTAAAATTTTCAAACTCTTACCTGGTGTTCATTAGTTTCTTCATAATATTTTGTCAAATAATGATAGTAAGTTTTTGATGGTTTTTCTGGCGACAATAATTTTTCAACATAGTCTAAACAACTTTTAGCTTTAACAAAATATTTTTGAGTTATGAAAAACAGGGCAAGAATTAATCTTACTCTCTTTCCAGAGGGATCTTTCTGATAAATTTCATTGCACATTTCTGAATATTTTTTCCAATTTTTACTCTCTTTATACATTCTAGCAATGCAAATGCTATAATGATCAGTTGGTGATAATTCATAACACTAAAAAGAATTCGGTTTCTTCTTCATTAGAAACAGTTAAACAAAAATCTTGATAAAGTCTTTTTTTTCGAAGATACTTAGCAGTTAAATAATGCCACAATGCACAGAGTGGAACATATGATGAAGCTGATTTTGCTAATTTGAAAACTCTATTAGCACTTTTATCAAAGAATAAACTTGAAGCTACAACTTGAGATCCAAATAATGTTCCTTTCTCTGTATCAGAATTAAAATTCTTGGTATCTTTAATTTTAATTTCCAATGCTTTTGTTCGATCTTTTTTTCCAACCATGGAATATTGGGGTAAGCCATAGTTAGGGTGATGGTCAAAAAATGTTTTTTTCTCAAATTATGTACTTTTGAAGAGTACATTGAAAAGTGAAAATCCTGAAAGTTTCAGCCCTCTAGGTCCAACCCTATTGAATTTTCAGGGCCTCAAAGTTGGATTTTCATGTTTTAAGGATATTCTGCTTGCAATTCTGATTTTCTGGGGTTAACATGAAAAAATTGTTGAATCATAGTTTTTAATGTAAAATTTGATGTAGAATTCAAAT
>CACVKI010137734.1:0-16471 GCA_902732785.1 Trichogramma evanescens | reverse complement strand
GCGAGTGATGCTGGTCGGGGGGGCGAGCATCAATAACATTAATATAAAAAACATTTTTTCATTTTGACTTGTGTGTAAATAGTTACACACAACATTATTCCTCGTCTGTGGACATACCATCATCCGCGAATGATATTTCAGGACTCTGCATAATTTTTACCACGTAATTATTATAACACGTATTGATGTGTCTCCGACAAGTTGTATGCTGAGTAATACGGACGATAAAATTATAAATATTACGTTACTAGGCTGAGCTGACCATAGCAACCGCTGCATCTGTCGGGCGCGCAGAAGTGGGCAAAAGTTCTTCTTTTTCTAGGCTACGCGTACGGCGAAAGTAAACACTTTTGCCGGAGGGATGGAAAAAAGGTACTTTTACACGCTGACGTACGTACATCAATGTCTGCAGCTGCAAATATTATATATGTGGTACTCGTCCGTAGAGGCGGGTTTGTCGCGCGCTCAACGCACAGTTGATTCTTCAACGCTTACAGTTCACGAATAAGCCTTCGACGCGAATCCATCAATTTTCCGCTTTTCATATGTGTGCGCGTTCACGCGTCCGTGTGATGCGCTTCTCGCGCGATCTTTTTATTCCAATTCAAAATAAGCGTGCTACTTTGGCTCCATTAATCCGACGGATATTTCTCTTTCTCTCGCTCAATCGTTTTGGCTGAATTTTAATGGTAAATGTTCACTCGTGTTATTTTCTATAATAAAGCCTATATTTATTTTCACGACGATCAGCGTTGAATTAGCTCTCGGCGAATTGGTAAAATTAATAAAAGGGATGGAAAAAATTGCAGCAAAAACAGAGTGCAGCGGTATAAGCTGCAGGTATGAACGCGAAGAAAGAGAATTGTCACGATCGTGCGGCAACACTTGCCCGACTCGCCGACTTCATCGCCTTATTCCATGTGTGTGCGCAGTCACGCCATAGATACATACAACGTAGCCTAGCCCTGGGTCAACGCGACGATTCAGCGCTTCACCGTTAATCCATCATTTCCTGTCTTCCTCGCCAGTCGTACACATTATACTCGCCTACAATAACAGACTTGTGTGTAGCTCACGCATTACTTTTTCCTTGCGTCAAAGGTGCAATACACTCGTACGCGCCTCAAGTGCGTACAGCTTATTCTGTCTATTTTTTACGTTTTTTTTTTCACTTAAAGAATTTTCGCTATTTCCTAGCCCAGTACGTGGAATCATCTTGATACATTAATTTATGTGTTTTTATATTAATTTTATAGAGGAACTGAAAACGCTAAAACGCTGAAATGTAATCGATCCAAATTTTGCGTAATTGCCGATTCAGTTGAATTTAATGCGTCAAGTTTGGCAGATCTCGGCTTTGGAAAATTGTTTTCAGCGTCGCGTCATCGTTTTATCCACTCTCTTTCGAAAAATGTATATTCCCGTTCTTTTTTTAGTCGCGCACCAAGAGAGATATGTGTGTGTATGTAAATATGTGTATCAATATAACAAACAAACAGAGATTTCGAATTCATCGGATTGACAGTTTTATTGGTCTTCTATCTAAAAGTGCGTGGAATCATTCGCAGAGCCGAGTCGCCGGAGTCTCATCTCGTCGCTCGGTCGTGTTTTATATGAATACGGTGACGCATCGGCCTGACACTTTTCTCTCTTTCTCTCTCTCTCTCTCTCTCTCTCTCGGATGCTCTCTCGAGTGGGTGACATTGTCTTTGCCATTATTAATGATCGTCCAATCACAGCTTTCAAAATCAATATACATACGCGTATCGCGCGGCTCGAGTCGGGCTTTACGAGCGCAATATACATACGAAATTAGGCGAAAAAAAGGCAGTCAGTCGCGCGAGGCAGGCACAAATCATCTCGTCGCGAAGAAAAAACATGCTAATGAGTCGAGAGCGAGAAATTGACACGATCCGCTTGCATATTGTTTGCTCGAGCCTCGCCGTGCACTTAAAAATTTTACGACTACGCTGCACATTTATAAAGCCAACGAGCCGATCGTAAAAATCGTCGCCCAATACGATCGAGTGTAGGAAAGAAGAATAATAATGATTGAGAGCTGGCGTATATATATAGACGCATGCACATGCAAATATTGTCACTCTTCATGATCGTTCGTCTTTCTGTTGCACGCATCAGTTGTCGCGCGAATAACATGGCCAGCAACAGCATCAGCGTCAGCCTTGCATTGCGTAACGAGAGATGTGTATAATACGCGCCTCAAGATCGACGCACTTCTCTCACTCCCTCTCTCGTGCTCGTCTCATGCTGGGATTAGCAATGCTCGACTGTGGCGGCAGCGCTACTTTAGCCGCTACTTGCCGCGCACTTTAATCTCTAATCTCGCTTGATTGATTACCCGAATCGTCCAATATAATTGCCGCTTTGACCTTCCCCCCAGCTATCCAGCCAATATTTATAATTGTTTGTAAATATATCCATAATTTTTAATTAAAAATGGCAAAATCTGGACGCCTCTCGAACAAGTCGAGTAGTATGGGCATGCGAGGCGAGCGTATGAAAATCGACGCAGCACCTAATTTCAATATTGCAGGTTGAGCGCGGAAAAACTACGCGGCAATAATAGAACAAGCTCGGCAGTTTCGATACGTATGCTGTGTGCGCGGCGTATATATATAATACGTTGGTCGACTCGTTATTGCGATCGACCTACTTCTTTCGCAGTTCCGCGGCTCGCGGATCAACTTGACTCGTCGAGGACGCGATCGCGCGCGCTCACGTCAAACGATGAAAATTTATGAATCCGCGCGTAGCAATTATTTACGCACGTACACGTAAACTCGTGTATGTTTTTCCGTGCTCGGGCTCATGGCGCTGTATGGAGCGCGTATACTTTACGGAGCTTCGCGCTGATTAGTCATTATTCTTCAATTAAGCGCAAATTACGTACAAGTTGAAATGTTTCAGAAAAATGAGCATTAACTCCGAGTTTCTCATATACGCCGAGACTTTTTCTGACGAACAAACGCTCGTGCAGGCATCGTTCGAATCTCGCGCGCCTGGCTTTAATTTTCGCGCGTGCCTTGTCTACCCGCTTCTTGTATTATCCGGCCCTCATCTCTTCCCATCCTAGTTAAAGTCGTTCCAGCTTCGCGTTCACATAATATTCGCATAAACCAGCTTGACGTTTTAAACGTTTATGACTTATTTATGTCGCGATAATAATGCGATTTCTCGAAAATCAACGGAACACCAAGATCGGACTGAATATAATTTCGAGCACATTTTATCGAGCGCACTGCGAAGATGTTCACGGGCTTGATTCCATCCAATTAGCCATCGTTCAGCGTGGATCAAAACAAAAGCGGCTCAAACATGTCAAGACACAGAGGTGTTTTTTTGTAAAAACGACACATCTTATCTAGCCTTATGAAACGATGCGCGGTTTTTGAATTTGCGACAAAAACAAAGAAAAGCAGGCGGTTGTTGAGTCGATTATTTTTTGCAGGTATTCGGAGGGTGAAACTATTAATAAAGAGACCAGTGGCTGCGTATTAGCGATTCGGGGGGAAAAAAGCAGCTATCCGCCCTGCTAAAAAGCCCCCAATGCCGTACATGGAAGTCGCTTACATTGGCAGCGGCACGATCGTTGCAGTGCATATTTTAGCAGGAAAAGACACTCGTGCGATGCAAGCGTCAAAGTATTGTTTTGCGCCTGTGCTTATAGCTCTGTTGCATATCTCTCATTAATTCGGATGCTGCCTCGAGCGGTACATTTCGCATACGCAGGTCTAACGAGACAGCCGCAGTTCCTCTTTGCAGCTCTTTAGCATAAAAAATGATGCTACGACAGGCACACGCGTGTCGCAGTCGAAGCAGACTCGAATCAGGTGCGTTTTAATCTGCGAAATGTACCATACACAAGTGAGCTGGTAAGCGTCGCTCGGGCAGCTAGAACCACATGCATTTATTTGTGATCGACAGGAGATCGTGTAACAGTAGAGGACTTATGCAAGCGCCGTCGAGTATCAAATAAAGTCGCACTTACGGCTACGGCGAGGCGCAGGCTTATACGTACATGGAAATCAATCGTTTGAGCTATCTGATTGTCGATTGATAAACGTATTCTTGTGACGCGTTGACGTGGAGCATTTGCTGCTTTTTATTTCTGCAATGTAGACGAAGCAGCGTAGATGAGCGCCAATTCAAAGGAGTCGCAATTATTATTAATTATTTATAAGACGCAAGAAATTGATGATGATTTGCGATAGGTTGCTCCGACAGCGTAGCGTGCATGTGAAGCTTTAAGCTATATGACGGCGTGAGAGCACTTGGGAGACAATTATGAGAAATAATCTGTTTTATTAGCCCAAGTACTAGGCTGCATGCTGGCGTGACACCGAGAGAGCAAACAGCGCGAGCTGGCATAATTACATTGCACGATATGGTTGTTTAGCCGAGCTTAAGGTTGACGCTAGCGAGCCTTTGAATTAGCATAGATGGTATTTGAACAAAAAAGAAAAAAGAAAGAAAAGAGCCGATATGATTGACAAGGTATAACACGAGTCGTTCTACACACGCACATCGGATGACAAAGCAATTTTCTGCATCTGAATATCGGTCTTTTGCTGCGCACTCGTAATTCTCGTCGTCGTCGTCGTCTAATTACACGTACAAACAGCGAGGCTCTTTCTCGTGCACGTGCCAATCGGAAAAGATAAAAAGAAGAGGAGCTGCTCTCTCGGCTTGTATCTGAGGCCGTGTTTGTGACTCACAATTTCAATAGCTATACAAGCCGCCAAAGACAAGCCAATACTCGGCTCGGCTGGCAACCCCCGCTCACCCGGGCCGGCGCACGCCGCGCTCTGCTATACCTATATACCATGTAGCCGACGCGCCCCTATTCGCGCGCCTATTCGTACTTATATGTTAGCCGAGGCCAACGACGATGACAGGATCTGTCTGTCTATCAAACTGCAGATCAAAGACCTGCTCCAATAGCCCAGCACGCGTACCTGTAAGGCATATACACAAAAAACCAGCCCGTTTGCTGCTTTTCCTTTTTCTCTTTACAACTTGCTACGTACTATATTCAATGCAGCGGTATTTAATTATGTACGGGAATCGATATCGTGTGCGCGTAATCGTGGCGCGCATTTGAGCGCGAGGGCCAGTTTGCCCCATGCTTTTGGCCCGCGATGAAATTAGGCCTCGTGGCTATATAACCGAGAGGGGGCAGATATCTCTGTCGAGGAATTGCCGATACGCGTGTCCGCAGATGTCAGGCCGCGATCGCAGCATTGCCATTACTCTTTGATCTCTTTAGAGCTGGACTCGCATGATAAAAATGACAGGTGATATAGAAGCAGATACGCGTGCGCTGCCCGCTACAGTTATGATACGAGCTATTATCAGAAAAATCAATCATCGACAGAGGGAGAAGAAAAAAGAGCCTTACGGTCGAGTTGCCACTTACAGAAAGAGTCGAAAAGAGAGATAAGGTGTAAATGATGCAGTATTCTCCTTGAGACTGGATAGTAAAGAATAACTCTTAGCGACTGGCGCGCGCTTTATTATACAGAGAGTGATCGTGGCAGTTTGGAGTTCGTTGACAGGTGTGTCGACTGCGCACGTACGCGCGCAAAGGACGAAAAAAATCGAGACGTACCTGATTTAGTGCAGCTGTATTTGCACGCAGCCGTTTATGCAGGTGGCAGCTAGCAACGCCGCGCTGCTCGGTGGCCGACTCATTTCTTTTTATTTGCCCACGAGCAACAAAGATGCAGCAGGCTTAGATAAGCGCGCCTAACTCGTGGAATTGAGTTTTCGGTGCTGAAGGAAGCCGCGCTTGCATCTTCTTTCCTCCTTCCGTTGAGTCGCCCATTATCAAGGCGAGAAGCGTCAAGAACGCTTCGCGTCTGTAGTCGCCTTCTTTAATCTTTCATCGTTTCGCTGCTCTCTCTCTCTCTCTCTCTCTCTTTCTTTACTCGTACTTTGGTTTTGCAGCCGCGCATTAGCGAGTACACTGGGAACGTGTCACGCGATTCTTGGTACGTATCACCTAAGCGTATTAGTGGGCCTGCACTCGGCTGCATGTGTCGAGGAACCGAGTAAGAATATACACGGGGGCCAGCTCAAAGGTTGCTGCTTTTAGCTAAGGCTATAAGCGCCCTTAATACCCGTACTAATTATTATCGACGAGAGAAAGAGATATAATAAGATTAGGATCGCACGTTTGTCCGTGCGGCTAATCCTGTGGCGGTTTGTTTCCTAATGATAGCTGACTGCGGACCAGCGGGGCTAGTGTGGTCGATAAACGATGCATACAAAGAATCGATCGCCTCGTCCAAATGACGCAGCTGACAATTAGCTAGCCCCGACTTTTGCAAGGACGACCAAGTTCGTTCGAGCAAAAATTTGATTTTTCCCTCGAATGACCCAACGTAATACGATTATGTTTCGAGGGATAGAAGAGATAGGATATTATTATATATGACAAAGTGTTTTCGAGCAAAACCATCGCAAAATGACATCAAAGCATATACGTGCTTGCGCTGACTGTAAATTCGCTTTCTCTCTCTCTCTCTCTCTCTCCTGATTGCCTTTTAAAACAATGACAGTGAGACAGAAATTAAACGCGTTTCAGGATAAACACATAATACCCCGGCTCCGCGCAGGTGCTCATTTCTCTCTGCAAGTCAAGGGTTTGATCGTTCGCGCAGAAAATTGTACGCTCTCAATTATGCAATTATTGTGCACGGAGTGATGATAATATTTACGCGTGCTGTCTAATGATCGCGATTCATATACACGTACCAACTCACTTTCAACATAACTGACTGCTTTGCTTTTGCTCGGTTTACCCTCTTTGCCTGTGCCGCTTCTGCCCATCTCCCTCTCTCTCACTGCCCCAGTGTTTTTGACAATTTTTAATGAAAATTGCATTACGGGCAACGTACATTTATTTTCCAATTAAAACTTTTTTTTTCTTTGCCAACGCAAGCCGATACAATTACGATAAAATACTATTTGCATCCATACATGATTTCGCGCTTTTGTGTACGGCATTAATTTGTGAAAGTCGAATTTGTATGCTCGCCAGCTCGTACCATGCTTGTATTGAAATAATGCACAATTCATAGTGGCGAACCAAGGCCGGAACAATGTCCCGTGACGATAGAAATTTCGCTCTTAGCGAAAACCGTTGTATAAGACCTGGGAGAGCTTGATACATATTCGAATTGAGTCATGACTAAGTTCGTCGGACTTTGAACAAATTCACGAGTAGTCGTCGATTTTTTCTTCGCCTCCAGTCGTCCAATTGAACTGTACATAGGGCGCGAAAGTAATAATTTAGCAAAACGTACAAATTCGAACGACAAAGTTGACCATTCGTCACGACTCGCGGTTATAAACTTCGAGGAGGTAATAGGAGGCGAAAAAAGCTCTGCACTAGAGGCTCGTCAAAGAGAGAGAGAGAGAGAGAACGAGCATATGGATGCAAGCGCGTCGCATACAATCTATAAATACGAGAGAGTGCGCTCAGCGTTACAGATCATCTCTCTCGCGATCTAAAATCGTCTGCTTCGCTCTCTCGCGCAAGTTTATGTACAAGCTTCGAGTTTTGGACTTTGCGACGTTGACGCGATCAGTTGCGTTGCAGCAGCAGCAGCAGCAGCAGCAGCAGCAGCAGCAGCAGCAGCAGCAGCAGCAGCAGCAGCAGCAGCAGCAGCGACAGTGGCGAATCTTGGCTCTCGCCTATAAAATAAAAAAGAAAAATGGAAAATGATAGATGTCTCTCGAGATATTTACGCGTATACAGATCTTTGCTTTCCCTCCACGTGCATTGCCTCGAATCTGCCGACGAGTATCAAGAAGGAGAATACTAAGAAGAAGAAGACGCAGAAAGGAGAAGAAGAAGAAGAAGAAGACGAACAAGATGCTGTAGCAAAGTAGTGGCGGCAACACACCTTATATTATATACCTCTAACCAAAATAGAACGTTGAGTCATTTGACTAATGCGCTTATTTGCGTAGACACACGCGCGAGATATTCGCGCGTCCATCAAGTCATCAAAGCTTGATATGTCTCATATGAATGCACGTGTATGCGAAAAAGAGTCGAAAAAAAAGAGGATAGAATTTTGTAAACGAGCACGTCGATGCACGAGTGGATCGCGTCTGTCTGACTTTTATTAGAAGCTGGCCCCGAGATTGACGCGACCGGATGATTGATCAGCGATATCCGATGCCGGGCTCCGCGTATGTGCAGGCGCGCGAAAAGAAAGCGCAGCAGCCGATAGCTTTTGTTGCCTAGTCGTCGTGCGTTCCTGCCTATATAGCTGCACTTGGCGCGATGACAAGCTTCGTATAACAGCAGAATTTAGAGCTCGATCGTAGCCCGAGAGAAAAGCGTATACGCAGTTATTGGCTTTTTTCGCGCCGAGCGGCTGACTGATTTACACTCGTGCTCGTCCATCGATCGCATAGACGCGTTAAGAAAAAAGGCGAGAGACACATTTGGCGTCTCGATCGGTACACGCATATATAAACGAGCGCTGCTGCTTAATGGCTCGGTACGATTTACGTGGCGCAGCTGGATGCAAATTTGATGCTACCAGCGTAATTCCGAAGGAGAGAGGGAGCAGAGACTCGAGAGAATCAAGCTCTCGAGTCGCGTAATAACAAACAAGTGCCTGACAATAAGTTGGCGCGTCCCATTATGGTAATGCAGCATCAGCGATCGAGGCATTCGTCGCCTCTGCAAATGCACGCACACATGCTATTGCCGACTCGAGTCGGTGAAGTACGACCGATCGTATAAATGTTTTCTTGTTGATAAGTTGGCTTGTACGATTGTTAGAGAGAGAGGGATACACGAAGCTCGATCGCGCGCGGCTCTTTCAAGATCGTTGCTCGTAAGTACTATGTATGCGAGGCAGTAGCCGGCCGAGTTGCACTCAAGACGTCACATCGATCAGCCCAGTCGATCGCGAGCACATAATTTGTGCACTTCTTACTCGCTTGTGTGGAGCGGCTCGTCCGAGTGTAGCTACGAGCTTGGCGGCTCCCGAGTGCGCGGAAAAGCTCCACGCTTGTCTTATAAATAACCGGTGCAGCACGGCTTAGCCGCGGTTGCGCAGGCCGCGACTCGCTCGTACGTACGCTAATTAAGCCAATTCGAAACGGTCGCGTTGAGCTGGCCCGGAAATAGCGAGAGGCTATCACAGAGCACCTCTGTGCGCGCTACACCAGCTGTAGAGCGGCGAGCTCGAGCCGGATCGCGACCGTGATCGAGCGCGGCAGCTTTGAAAAATTTCATTTATCCAGCCTGACGTGTACGTGACTACTGCGGCCCAGCTACCGTACAGCTACCAACACAAACAGCGACCCGCGATGCATATAAGTGGCTGAATGAATTAGCCGAGCCAAAGAGACGATGACTGCGTTACGCTTTTGAGTTATTTACCGCTTTGTTTTGCAGCTCCACGTGGATATTTTTGCGTAAGCTGTATTTAAATTCCCCAATCACTACTGCAGCGGCATCTTCCTCAGACATGCAGGGGCTTTGATAAAAAAACAAATTTACTAGGATGAGTCCGAAGGCGAATGGATTTGACGATACTACCCTGTCTACAATGCGCCGAGAGTCGAGTCAACGTTTGTCGATTGCGCGTATCGCATGTTAATTATTTTTTTCTATTTTTTCAACCAGCGTCATGCGTTGCAATCTTAAACCTCGAATCGCGCTAATATATGTCTAAAGATGTAATTTTAAACTCACAGGCCAAAAGGTACCTTCGAGTTTGAAACGAAACTTTCTGCGCGGCTTGGGCGACTATGTATATTCGATAGAATTTTGTTTGGCCACAAACAACCCAGCGGTGCTACTCAAAGAATCCATAATGAGCTGGAATGATCAGTAGTGATGTAATTTTTTCAAAAAATGAAAATTAAACTATTGTGAAAATGAAAAAAAGATGAAGCGGTAAATATAGCCGTGTACGATATTGTGTGAATTAGCTTGCAGGCTCGATCTGACCTACATGAATGAATGAGCTCGTCGGATAATTTCTCGAGGCGCAGCTGAAATTTCGAGTGCACTCGACGAGCCAGTGCATAGCCTCCAAGAGAAGAAGAGAGAAAGAGAGAGAAAAGCGAGCCACTTAATAATTCTCATGGCAGCGTGACCGCCTGAGCAAACGCCTTCGTTGTTACTGCTTGCACACGCGATCGCCTTCTGCAAAGCTCGGCTCTTTCGCTCTCGCTCTCACTCTCACTCGCGAGTAGATATGCTAAATGAATGGCAGGTGGTACTTGTCAGTCGGTCTGGCTACGTCAAGCTAGCCCGCGACATTCGTACGTGTAATCGCGTCCGATCGTACGCGCACTTGTCCTGCATATTATGCGTAAAACGCCTTTGAGCTTGTAAGTGCAAGGAGTTGGCGAATTTATGTGACGTAATTAATGATGAGTTACGAGCTTACACCGCTTTCGCGGCTAGCCCAACGTCATCCGGTGCAGCTTTTAGAATATTCAACCATTTGAATAACGCATAAGTTTAGCTTACCCGTCATTGCTCCTGCTCATCGTGCCTTTTTCAATCATTTTCAAACTATACTTTATTTTTCTTCGTGCGTTTTTTATATAAGATTATTTATGAAACATTGTGTATTTATTACGTCAATGCTTATGTTTCAGGTGAGTACGAGATGTCAAATACCTTTGCTCGCGTCTTTAACTGTGTGATATGCAGACCTAAGTTTATAAGTTGCAACAGGTCAGTAAAACAAATAAAATGTTGAAAATCAGTGGAGCAACGAAAATCGTAGAAAAACCTTGATATTGTTTATTGCGGCGAAGGTGCTTACGTGAGCGCGACATAACGTAGACGGACACTGGCATATAGTAGTGGTCGTTGTCGATCCGCGTCTTGGCATAAATCAATCTGTAACTATAATCACGCCAGCTCATTAATCCACTCACGCGCATTTGAATTAGAGTTTAACGTTACAAATGCTTGTCTCGGCTTGCATGAGTTTTGCGCAATCCTCGGCGAGTAATACAACGAGCTACGAGAGCAAGACGGAATTATACGTGACCGTAGCCGCAGTAGCGAGCCACGCGGTGTATTGTGACTCTTAGCGAAGCTCTTAGACGCATTATAATTTAACGATTGCGCAATATAGAATCGCGCAAAAAACTCGTCCGTTCGTTTTGTCACTGCATGTATATGAATATGTGCTGCTCGTCGAAGCAGACGCACCTAACCAGTATCGGGGATCAATCGGGTTCGAGCGCAACAATCGTTGGTAGAGCAACGTTGAAAAGTCTTGCGAGCAAACACGTGGGCCTCCTCGGTCATTCTCCGTGTGCGAGTGCATATACGTATACATGGAGACAAGTCGGTTGAGAGGAAGAGAGAGTTGTGCAGTTGTGCTGTGGGTTGCCGAGACAGGTCGCAGCCCGAGGAGAGGACAATACCGATAATGCCTGGTAATAATTGCGCCTGCGATACGTCGCCATAAACTCGGCTTCAATGGCAGCCAGCAACGCGCATACGGCCGGCTTTGCTTTGTCTATGCGCGGCTCGTGTGCAGCTCTAGCAGCAGCGCACGTGCTCTAGTTGGCGTGCGGCCGGAACGCGCATACATCACTCTCTCGCCGCACGTCTGACGGACTGCCGGCTACGCTGCGAGCTGCTGGCCGCCTGAAAGCCCTGCACTTATACGCCATTAAACGCACGCGCCCACCGCCTCATTCCGACACGCAAATTGACTGCGCAATTAAAACGCACTTGCATTGTCAACCAAGATGTATCCAGACTCGGCATCCCTGCACTGCCCTGCTCCGGGTCTCGCGCGAGCTTCTTCTAGTTTAGTCGCTTATATGGTATTCGTCTTGTGAAAGCTCCCGGCGAATGTCTATTACCTATCACCTCGCTCGACTTTCATTTCTTCTGTATTCCCGCCAATGAATGTACCAAGAATCTACTGCTAATCACAGAAATCGCACTTGAAAACTCATCGATCAGCATACTTTATTTTTTCCTAAGCTCAAACTGTCATTTTTGCGATAAATATCAACATTTATATCACTTATAATAATCATTAGATGGGCGTAAGAGAAATAAATTCCATGTTCGTGTATAGGCGAAATCATATTATCATATGTTTCGACCGCTGGATAGATATTTTCTTATAAGATAGTGAAGCTATCGAATAGAAATCATTTTAACCTTCAGCTCTCATTTTAATTTAACTTATCATCACTGACTCTTTCAATAAGTAATCCAAAAACTTTTTAAATTATAGACATATTCAACATTTAATAATGCATTATTGAAAAAAAAAACATTATCTATCGATTTTTCGCATTGCAGTGACATTATGATTGACCAGTACGCTTATAATTGATTGATTATTAATTTAGATTAATGATAAAGCGACGATAAAAATGATGTGCGATTTATATATAGAGAATAAATCATAATAATGATGGCGATGTTACGCTAAAGCAAACTATTAATCTATTTTTTCAGTTGGAAATGTATTCATTTCCAATTATATGTTTGGTTAAAATAAAGCGTTTATGTATTATCGTTGAGTATTAATGTTCATTGATTACATTGTTCAGGACATTGTATCGAAATTTCATTCAGAATGAGTGCGACACATACGCAGTCCCGAGAAAGCTCAAATACACGAGTGTGAACGAAATTAATTAATATATGAGCAGAAGAGAAAAAAAATGAGAGCTGCGAAACTGATTGGAATTTGATGTTAGCTGTCATTTGCCGTCCCCGTCAACAGGCCGTCAGTGTGATGATTTTTTGCCAGGCCGTTGCCGCGGAAGATGATGATTCGATAAGCTCAACACGCGAGCTTGAAAAATTAATTGAAAATTAAAAAGTTGTTTCGAAGCCGGCAAAAAAGAGCACACACACAGGCACACGTACTCGCACACACGTAGCGTTTGCGTCGCGCAAAGCACGCGTTTGTTTTCTTTTGCGCTTGGATTACGCAATGCGCCAACGTGACCGGTTGTCACACTCTGATCGATCGGTTATCCGTTCTTATAAGGCTGAATGTAGCTGTGTGTGCGCGCGCAAGTATGTGTACGAGAATGTGCTGGTGTTTCGCTCGCGCATTAGTTTGTCGCCGCGCTCCCAACGATGACTGCAGAAAAAGAGACTCAACTCAAGAAATTGTCACATTAATCGATTATTTTTGACGCAACTTGATTGATGCTTGATCGAGATCGATCGGTTCAGGTGACACGGCGGTAAGCGCGCTGTGCCCGTATACGTGACGTATATATACGCGAACGCGACTCTCGTGCAGATATGCGATATCGCGGAAAAGAAAAAAAAATGTACACAAAGCGGCCTTGATGCATCCGTCATTACTTACGGCGAGAGAGCGAGGATGATTCATCATTAAAGTAATTGCAAACAAGGGCGATCGATGAGAATAATTCGTACATCCAAGCAGACGCGAACAAAATAAAACTTGCATTACTTGGACGATTTGATCAGTGTCGACGCGCGCAGAAAAGTCGGACTAGAGCCACAGCCACGCGCTCGGCGTCGAGTATTATAATCGGGACAATTTGCGGCGTACTTAATACGTGGCAGCGCAACTACTCTTCAAAATTGAAACTTGCATCGAGCTATATCGCGATAAAAAACATAGTTCGCAACAGCTGGAGCGATGCGCCGTCGAGCATTGCAAGTCGAGCTATTACGCTTTTATCGTGCACCTTGACAGCTAGATCGACTTCATTGTTTTGATATTTGAGCGTGGCGCGTTTGAAGCGTGGCATCGTCGTCGTCGTCGTCGTCGTCGTCGTCGTCGTCGTACGCGCGGCTATGTATACGTGTAGCGATCGAGTGACCTCAATCGAAAAATCGCCGCATATAAAGCTCGGCTATTTCACAGCGATACTCGGCTCGATCCGCGAGAGCTGCGCGAAAAACATATTTATTAATCGCACCGATTCATGCTCGCTCGACGGACAAAGGCGCACAAAAAACATGCGTATCAAAGTTAATTAATCGTTTCTTAACCAAATGCCGAACGTCAACCAACTACTTGGAAAAATTTACTTGAGTCGAAGAAGAAAGCTTCAAGATACTCGACGTACGATCTTTATTAGTGATAATTTATAATAAAGTACACCTTGCATGCGTATCGATCTATCGATTGTCCACGAGAACCTAGTCCTCGCATTAGTCATCCAAGTACTTGTATTTTATTCGCATGAGTTGAACGAGCGAAGCGAAAGATATAAGCAGAAATGACTGAGTAGCAAAACGAAAATGAAAATGGGAAGTTGATCGAACGAGCCAATCAAAATTTCAAAGCCAATTAATAATCCACTCGTGTCTCGAAGAGAGCGGCAAATTTGAATCTAACACTGTGTACGTAAATAGAGTTGTAACGCTTGCACATGATACGTACTGCAACTCCTGAGGATATAATATAACGTTCAAGTACCACAAGTCGACAATATAAATTGCCAAGCTGATGAAATAAAAAATGTGCACATAATAGAGCGTTCAATAAGGTTGCGGAGCGAGCGTACGAGCTGCTCGAAAGAGAAAAAGAAAAACTCGCTGACGTCACGAAAAAATGAAAAGCCGACAGAGCGTTTGTTCATGTAAAAGAAGCAAAGAAGAAGAAGAAAAAGAAAAAAAGAAGGGGGAGGAGGAGAAGGAAAAAAAGCCATCCGCAAAACATATTTTGCAGCGTGCGTATAACGTTTATAAACTAAATCAAACGAGAACAAGCCTGCGTACAGATACTGCAGACTGACTGACTGACTGACTGACTAACTGAGTGAGTGAGCGAGTGAGTGAGTGAGTGAAGAAAACGTTCGCTCGCGTCTGCAGTGCAATCGATTTCCTGTCAGTCCGTTCATTTATAAGCGAGCAGTAGTCGAGCGTATACACAAGATATAGACGCGTTTCGGTGCCTTGCAAGAGAGTAAGTGAGAGAGAGAGAGAGAAAGGCACGACATCTTGTGCCAGTGCTCTTGCACAGCTCGCATATATATACGCAGCTCTCGTCGCGTTGCCGCAGTCACGGAGAATTTTGCGCGACGTCCTGCCTCGCGATGACGAAGCTTCGACTGCAGCGTCGTCGACTTGTGTCGACTGGCTCGCCTGGCACGACAATCGATCCAAAGCTGCCGCTACATGTCCTTCATAAGCTCGACGAAACAATACGCTCCTCGCTTCGTCGTCCGCGAGCCAACTTTGCTCTCTTTGCACTACTTGGAGCTTAAATTTCGATTTCTTACTCTCGCCGCACTTGCTTGAGTGGGATATTGCAGTGCTCGCGTGCAGCCAAATTTGGAATCGCTGCAATCGACGATACGCGACACAAGGGCGCCTTACATAGCTGCCAGCTTTCAAATGATTATTCGAACGGCAACGACGACCAAATTCGACTCTTCTCGAGGCTTTACGTTCTAACTCCCTTTTAGTTTGACTATTTTATTCCGACTTTCTTTTTCGATTTCTTAGCACGATCATAATGAAAAACTCCAACGCGATTAGCGCATGAATCCTTGCATATATAGCATATAGGAAGTATTTGAAGATTCGTTCATAAGAAAAGTAAAAACGGTAAAACTCATAATAATCCGGTGAGCTTGTTAGAAAAGCCGTTTGTATTGCGACTGGCAAGACTTTGAAATTCATCGAGAGAAACATGTGTATATAATAGAGTAGAGTCCATTGAGCGCAGAGATGACGATTCCAGCGCGATGAATTCCAATGGATTTTAATTTTGCCTAGAGATTTTGTCACATAATTTCTTATAATTTTATGTTCAATTTATTTAATAGACCGAGCTGCACTTGCATGACGAAATGTCATTTAAGCTATGTCAAACGTCGTCAGGTCGTCGTCGTCGTTCCTCGTCCACAGCAGCAGCAGACTCGGCACTTGAGTGTTAACGCATATTTCTCTACATAGTGGTCAAGGTGGAGCTGAGAATAACCCTCGATCGATTCCAACAGCAATTTTTGAAAAAGCGAAAATCATAGCTTACCAGTTCACACTACGCTCTTAACACTTGAGCACTCCCATTTCTCATGTACATCACACCACGCATAAACATCGGCAAAGATGCTATTGCACGTTTGCTGCTCGCAAAACCTACTGCAAAATCGCCCGGATATTTATTAGGCATTTTTGCCGTACAAGTTTGACCGCGAGGGGGCAGACGTGTTTTGGGTATTCCTGTGTATTTAATATATCTATATACATTTGTGTACATATGTCTATAGATATATATATAGACTAGGGGGGCTCCGCCCCCCTGCTCGCTCCGCTCGCCAACCCCCCAATTTAACAGTATAGATTAGATGAAAATTAAAAATGAGCAAAAAGAAAATATGTATAAAAAAGACTGAATAGTATATTTAACCCAGAGGACGCAATTTTGACATTCAACTTTGCGCTCTTACCATGTCTCAATCGATAAGAGAAAAATTATGAAAA
>CACVKI010137730.1:0-12736 GCA_902732785.1 Trichogramma evanescens | reverse complement strand
GATCACGGCGCTGGAAAGCTGAGAAAAAATCCTATCAAAAAAGTCAATAAAAAAAATTTTTTTTTTGTTGAGATTTTAGGTACCTTTCCCCCCTTAAAGCGCGACGATTATCATATGGATACATTATATATAAATTGTGCCTAGCGTGTACATGTAAGAGGGCGAATGCGCAGACGCACACACGCATCGCTTACCGTAATACTCCTTTATACGGCTCCCGATGCTTCATAAAGTACATTCGTACTCGCTCTCTCTCTCTCTCTCTCTCTCTCTCTCTCTCTCTCGGCGAGAAATTGGCTCCGATGCAGCCGAGGAGAAGAAATATTACGAAAAAATAAAAGACGAAACTCATATTGGTACACTTGGTACTATACTACTACTACTACTGGGCTGCGGGCCGGGGAGTAATATACCGTGCAGCGGCAGTATACAGCCACGATACTTGTATCAAAGGAACTTGCGGACGCAAAAGGAGAGTGAAAATTGCAAACACGAGCCCGAAGTCGACGAGCAGAGCCAGGGTATATACGAGATAATAAATACGGGGATGTAAGCAAGACAAAGGATAGATTTGATTCGGTCCTGCGTTTCACCACCTGAAGCGCGAGGGAAAAAAACGACTCGTGATTTTGCACGTATGGAATATACTTCTACGACTCGATACTAATAATATTTAAGAAATGGTGTTTTCATACCAGCGGCCCGAAAGTGACTACTTCCCGGCCGCTGCGCTAAACGGGAAGAGCGATTTTCGGGCCACTGTGTATGAAAATTAGTATACAGGCCTATGCCGCGAAAAAAGAAAGCCCCAGAGCACGTGTTTATCGGCCTCGGCCACTAATTACACGTACTCGGGGACTTTTCTGTTTTTCGCGGCCTAGGGCAGTAATATACTATTTGAAATGTTTTGAAACAAGTACATTTCAAACGACCGAGGCTGACAGTTCAACTGTTTCGAAAAGTATTCACGCGTTCCAATCGCTTAAATACGACGATAATACTTTAAGGCTCCGCCGCTAGATGGCGATTGTCTTTATCTGTATAACCTGCAAGTGGCGAATTGAAAGAAATTAATATAAGTCAAAGTTGCAGTCACATCCTCATTGATCGATGTATTTTCACACTTATTCTATATTTATATAGAATAAATAATAGTAATAATAATATATAATTATATAGAATATTTAATAGCTTATTGGATTTATTTATTATTTTTGCCAAACAAATCAATCCGATACGCGAATAATGCCATTTTTATTCTACAAGTCGCGTGCGATTTAAAAATCGCGATACAAAATTTTACTCTTACCCGCAAAACTGGAACAATTTCGACACGCAAAATGCGCGCGCGCCCGTTGCCATATGGACCGCTGAAAAGTATTTTTTTCCTACGTACGAGTATAGTAGACGCGTACAACGCACACACGTATGTATATATCTAGCTCGAAAGTCGTGCTGAAATTCCGGAAAAGTGTTGGCCGACGCGTCGCGCGCACTGCCGCGTGCAGTGTTGTGTATACCCTAACAGAATTTGCGATATTGAGTCGAGCTAGCAGCAGCAGCAGCAGCAGCAGCAGCTGTACGTGCGTTCGCGTATGTGTACACACGCACGGGGCACCCCCATATGTGCGGCAAAAATTTATGACATTCCCCGAATTCTTTCGCTTGCATTTCTTCGTGAAACATTACGTAATTAAGATGCGAACATTTTTTATTTTTTACTTTTATTGTGGACAATGACGTAAATGAATTTTTTTCCATAGAGCATCGACCGCAAAGCTCGTCGCGCGGGCTGCCACCCACTTTTTTTTTGAAGTTGCATTTTATGTTAGGTTCGCACGTGTAAAGAGAAAAGTAGTAATTTAAAAGGAAGCTATGTTGCAGCTGCTTTTTGTAGGTTCACAAACGAGAATTTTTAAATTCTAGTAAATTTAATGATCTTGTACTTCTCTGAATATACTTGCGCGAAAACATGACCAATTCTAACTAACTAAGCGCATATAGGACCAAATGAAAGCTCGAAACTTTGTACCTTTTTACATAACTTTGAAGTCGGTCATTTCAAAGATTAGTCTAAGCAAAAAAAACAGAAATCTCCGCACACGGTGAAACTTTTATAAGGTCTTTACAACCCCTGGTGGTTTCCGCTGACATCTCCTCTCTCTCTTTCTCTCTCTCTCTCTCTCTCTCGTTCGCAGAAGCCGTGTGGTAAAATTTGAGTTGTTATGGGGTCGTCACTCGCGCTGCGCGCCTAAGTCGACCGCAGAAGAAAATTAAGATGCTCGTCGTCGTCTTTGTCTCGTCGGGACCACAGAGAGTTCGATAACATATACAAGTTTTTTTGCGACAAATATACGGTTTCGCATAGTTATGTATAAATTATTCAATTTTTTTCTATCTCTATATATCCTTCTGTGATAAGGACTGCACGAGACTATAGCCCTGTTACATTTTCCAATTTTGAAAAGTATTTAACATTATTATATCTTGCTTTGACTTATACAATTATTTTGACTTTGCCATTTGCAGTTTTTACAGATATAGGTACTCGCCATCTAGTGGCTTAGAGTAATATTATCATATTGAAAGAGGTTCAAAGCTAGTCTAAATTTTATGCAACCATTAAATTGATAACTTTAGATAATTTGAAATGCCCTTAATATTCGTAACATAATTGTATCGCAAAAATCAACAAAAACAAGCCAATTAATAATAATGATTTCAAAACATTTCAAACGGTCATGTTTTGGTCATTAGACCATTATCAATGTTCAGCATTTCTGCTAGAGATACGTATATCTATTTTCGAAGGTCCATTGTCCACACAGGACTCGCCGTAGAGCGAGCAGCTTTCTCATTTCTCTGATATTTTGCAAAAGCAAATATTTGCCGTCGCACAGAGAGTCTATATAGTGCAAATCGTATCGGGACGCGGCGCTTTCAGGCGAGATTTTGTTTCGATGCAATATCACAACACACATACACACACACACAGCATTATATAGTTTCAATGCCTAGTGTCATAAAATATTCGTCGAAGCTGCACCATGAATATAAGCACAAAAATGCGCTTTGGCTCTTGAAATAACAAGAAAAAAAGGGATGAAAAAACTATAACGTAACCGCGGGCAATTTTCGCTCGATAAGACTCTGTTCTTGAAATTTGCGCTGCGGGGAAAACACGTATTTTTTTTTTTTTTTTTTTTTTAGCTCGATCGGCACGTCTCTCGAAAAATTTTCACGCCGTGTGTACAGCGCATTATTTTTCCTTCGTAAGCCGTAAGCCGGGTAAGATTTTTATCCCCGTTAACAAAACCGTACGCGGTTATGCGCAAGCACGAATCCGAAAGCTCATTTGTTTTTTTTTTTTTTTTGTATTACACTCGATGTACACTGGCCATTTTACATTTGTCACATTGCATGGGCCAAATTCAGCGGCTTGGAAAATATCGTCGCGTTCAAGGCACGCGCCGCGCGATATGATCGCTCTTTTGCCCCAATGTACACGAACAAGAATACTCATTGAATTTTTGTTTATCTTTCGTCCCCCAGCATATGCATGTATGAGCTCGAAGAGCAGGAGAGTATCGATTTGTTTTGGGGATAAAAAGTGTGTGACAAGCTCTCGAAAAATCATGACGAAACGCGCAAAAAGTCCATTAAAAACTGCTGCACCGCCGGCGTCGACGCGTTGGCACTCAATTTCCGGCGCGAGAGAGGGTACAGCAGCAACAACAACAACAAAAAAAAGGAAGAAAAGGACGGAATAATAATAACCAATACGGCACGCGATTCGATGCATACAGATCGCCGCTCGTATGCGAGCATCGACCCTTTCCCCTCGAACTCGATCCATTCGTTATATTAGCTTCTGCGAAGTCTAATTCATTGTTATTAGCATCCTTGGCCGGGGGGAAACTCCGTTTGAAGCTCGCGGTAGATAGCGTACGTAAGTTTGCGCGTCTTTTCTCATCGAAAATCTTCTCTCTCGGCTGCTGCTGCTGCTGCCTGGCACTTGACGTGCCACTGCGCTAGTAGCTAGTCTTGAAAGAGTAGTATATAGTTAAGGCTCTCTACTCGAGGCTTTTTCTCTACCCTTCACCACCCCCGAGGCGCTGTGTTATATATATAGTACATAGCCGGAGAGCAGAGAGCTTATATTGAAGATGGAACGGATGCGTCAAATGAGAGAAAATCGACGAACGAGAAAAGTTGTCGTAGTCGAAGTGGTAGGAGATGAGAGGACCCTTATACATTAACTTTTCGTCAAACTACATTTTTCCCTTCCTTTTCCTCGGACCCCGACGTCCGATGACCTACCTCCCGCTTCCGCGTACCGTGCTTTCTTTTCTCATATTGTCTCGATATCACTCGTCGCGCCACTTACGATTCTTTATCATCCGGCCTTTTTTTTATTACTCATATATACCCGGCGCGTCGATATATATATTATTTTATCCGTTTATATATATTGTGTATCGGATCGATATTTTATTTTATTTTTTCTGTGTCCACACACAGAGCAGAGCTTGCGCGTATAATATTTTGCCGTCACTTTTTTGCACACAAACACACACGCGCGTTAAGTACGAGCGGACGTGCGTTCAATAAATTTTCCCAATCCAAAATGACAATATTTCTCCCTCCCCCGGTTCTCAGCTCGAATACAACCACGACTAAATAAAAAGAAAAAACAGCTTCAACCCGATATGATATGAAACTTTCGCTTTTATGTGCCTCGAGGTCGTAACTTGTTTCTCTGCAGCAGCAGCAGTCCACGTAGTCGTCGTCGTCGTCGCGCTCCGGCAGCTCGAAAAGTACCTCAAATAATCGTGGTGCCTTTTATCGTTTGCACAAGTGGTAAGTATATATACGACGATGTATATACCCAGTACTACTGCGGCTGCTCGATTTTCTCCTCGTCTTTTTTTTCATTGTAGCTCTTTTCTCGCTTCCTTTCTGAGGGGTATAAGCCCGGCATTGGTCCGCGCGAACACCAGCGAGTCGCGAATTTCCTCTCCTTGTATGTATCCCCAGAAGCAGCAGCTTTTATTCGCATTTCCAAGGATCCGCTCGGCTTGTTGTACGACGTATATACACACATACACACACACACTTCGGACTCTCTTTCGTGTATAAATGTTATATATATACCCGCTCGCGAGAAGTACAGTTTCGTGCAGGCAACGGCGAAGTCGTCTCTCTCTCTCAAAAGTCCCCGAAGTAAACGTTCCGTCACTTCCGCGCGTTAAACCGTGTCACTTCTCGTTCACGTTTGACTTGCTGCTCTCGCAAAACTTTGCATGCACACGAACAACGACGACGACGACGACGACGACGTGGAAGACGGCAGCGATGGTGGCAGTAACGGTGGTTTCGAATTTGTTCAAGACAAAAGACAAGAGTAAAAATTGGATATAGAGAAACTACGTCGACATAACTCAATCCGTAGTCTCGTAGTTTTCGACGCGAGTAATTAGCCCCCTTTTAACAGCATCGAAATGTCTAATCGACATTCGACCACATTCCAATGAGTAACTCGTGCGGTGAAGCTCGAATGAAACAATGGGTGAAAAAAGTAGCGGTTAAAAATCGTCCTGCTATTGCATTTCCGATAATATCGATTGCGATTGCAGCGGATCAAAAGCATAGGCGAGGGATAAATACGAGTGCTCGATACGAGATTGCCATAGTTTCTTGAATTTTGCGAAGGAGAAACACAGAGAGCGAGTGAGAGAGAGAGAGGGAACGGAGCGAGCCATTCGTCAAGCGAATAATTGAACATTGAATCTTTTGCCTCGCCGAAAGCTGAATTCTCTCTTGCGAATCCTTCAGCTCTCCTCTTTATACAATGGTACTCTACTCTACTCTCTCTTGCTCTTGGAATCTTTGAATCAATCCCCAACAGCAGAGAAAGCAGCTGCAGCGAGAAGTGGTAGCGAGGGTGGGGAGCGCTATATGCGCTTCGTGATCGTGCATAGTAATTAACGGCTGCGGCATTTCTCGCGGAACCTTGAATTATATCCTATACTCACTCTTGCGCCTCACCCTCTCTCCCTCTTTTCTTTGCTCGCTTTTGCTCGTGTGCATGTCTGTGTTTCTGTGTATGCTATATACACAAATGATGAGCGCGATGATCTTTGCTCAAAGAAACTCGTGCGCTGCATTTGCGAGCAATGTAGCCATCAACCGAATTTCAATGGTACCAGTGAAAATATTTACATTGAAATTGATGTAAAAACTGTGAACAGAATTTTCTCCGCCGAATAGAAGAATTTAACCTCGTGTTGAAGTAATAAAATAAACTTCGTTTTGAAGGCTTTTATAACGAAAATGCGAAGTTAAAAGTACATACAAATCATGCTTTTACTTATACAATTATACTGACTTTGGCACTTGCAGATTCACAGATAAAATTACTGGCCATGTAGTGGTGGAGTCTAGCATTAATTATCATTAAATTTTCGTGATATTTTTTAGAAAGTGACTCAAATAAATTCAGTAGTAATTCAGTATTGTTGATTTCGTTTATTTATGCTTTAAAAATAACGTTTTTGATTGCGTTTTCATGCATTTTTATGCAATTTACAAAAATAACAGATCTTATATATTTATTTTCAACGAAGATTTCATGTTAAAGAATATCAAATAAAATTTGATATCGGTTAGTTTAATTTCAATGTCTAATCTTACATTGAATCTGCAGTAAATTCAAGGTTTTTTTTAATAATGTTCAGCTATTGCTATAGATTTTGTAGTATTCATAAGCTACTATGATTCACACGCATTTTCAATCCCTTCTAAAGCTATTATTATTTGTCAAATTTGAAATTTTTACAACCCAATTTTCCTTAATCACAGGGAAAATATATTAAACAAAAGTTTCTTACCGAGCAAAACTGATAAGAAGTACTAAAATATATCGTCGCTTCGAGATTTTAAGGTACATTATACGTTTTCTCCGTGCGCAGTTATTTCGAACCTTGTGTCTTATCGCGCGTTCGGAGCTGAATTTCTTAAAACTCGTGCCTGCCCGCCCGTCATTCTCTCTTGGAAGTTGAATAATGATGTAAATGATATATACATCTCCCTCTCTCTCTCTCTCTCTCTCTCTCTCTCTCTCTCAACCGGAGTATAATGGCAACTTTTCGTAAACAAAACAAATTTCACAAGAATTTTCCGCTCGAGGAGGCCAATGCAAATTTACCTTGGCGTATACTCCGTCGCGTAATCCCTTTAATTCTCATTCAAGATGAATTAACTTTCATCAAAAACACCGCATCGTCATTTATATTACGAATGCACTCGAGAGGCAGCAGTCATTTATGCGCGAGAGGCATTAAGGCGAAAGAGCTTCCTGCGCTCGCGCGCGCTCATAAAATCAGCAGCGAAAATTCCGGAAATTGAATCTCCTCCGCTTTTCTCACTCGCTTAAAAAAATGTCTACTGTATTATACTCGAGTCTCGCCCCCTAACGAAAAAAAAAATTCACTATCGCGTCGGCAATTCGCCTCTCGAATTCCTGCGTGTGTTTATACGTTTACGCTTAGAGAATGGAAGCGCGAAGCTTCTGCTCTCGAGATTTTTACGAGTCCCTAAACATTCTAGCGTGTATGTGTAGCGCGTATATATGAGGTATACAGAGAGCGCAACCTAGTGAATAATGCGCCGAGGGCAGAGGACTCTAAACATACACTAGTATATAGTAGTGCTAAATATATGAGACGGAGCCATGCAGCCACGGTGCAGTTTGCAGATATTGCATTCGTGACTAGCTGCTCCCCGGGTCGCCTCTCCCCGGCCGCGCCGCCGCGCCGTGTGACTCTGAATTATGCAATTTAACGAGATGGAGAGTGCAGGATAATGTCACTAGGAAGTGGCTATTACTGAATTATGCATTCGGACGCGCTAGCTCTACTCCATGGCTGCTGCTGTGGCGCACGCTCGAAGCTCTTTCGGTGCTCTGTATTATATATATATGCATTCGTCTCCGTTTGATCCGAAACTTTCTGCATTCGTCGCGGCGCTGCCATTCGGTGGTGGTATACAAGCGGCAGCGCGCTGAATAATAGAGCGATTGTGTCTCGCGCGCCGAATATGTGTATAAGCATTTTCAATTAAATTTTACTCGATGGGAAGCGAGCGTCGATATACGTGCGTCGATTCGCGTCGACGGCACATCGATATCTCTACGTCTCTCTACGCTTTGTGGGTAATATACGTACACCGCAGATCCTGCGTATATATACTCGTCAGTCAGTTTCACTTAGTCGGGCCGAGGGCTCGACTCCAGCCCCTAAGATAATTTACCGTCTCGTTGCGAGGGACTCGGGTTTTCTCTCTGTATGTCTCTAAGCGACGTATACACACACCCACACAAACATTCCCATTCGTCAGCGCTGCACACGGTCCTACATAGCGCAATAGTATGTGTGTGCGCGCCATTGTAGGCGCCTTGGAATTTTCGCTTATGTACGAGAGAAAACGGGGCTAAAAGCTACCTGTCCCTTTCATACGTAAGAGGAAACTCTCGAATTCGCTGTATATGTACGAAAAAAGGACTCGCTCGACCCAGACTTTTCTCGACCCATCCTTTTTTTTATACTATATACGATTTTTTCTTTTTCCTATTTTTTTTTGAGCTACCGAGATTTTACTTATCTCTCCGGGTTTTTTCTATCAAAGCGATCTCGCCCATGTTTAGAAAGAAAAAACATTTTATTACTCGGCTTCGTTTTCTTTCTTTTTTTTTTGTACTGCCCAAGCTCTCTTCCTTTTTTTTCGTTTATACGATATCGATCTAGCGCGAGAGGAGGAGAAAAAGATAAATAAGTTCAACTTTCTGTTCTTCCGCGATATTTCGCCATGCGGCGCTTAGTTTACAACGAAATTTTTCTCTTTCTCTCCCTGCCCGACGCGTTCATTATCTCCGACTTGGTTTTTATTTAAATTACACTTCTTCTCTCTCTTTTTTTTGTTGAGCTCGCTGCCTGGGTAAGCTAAAAGGATTCTTGTCTCTCTCTCTCTCTCGCGTGACTTTTGAGCCGTTCCGAGTGGGCGCGCGGGGGTGGTGGCTGCTGCCAAGGAGCAGCAGCAGCAGCAGAAAGTTTTCCTCGATTCGAGAGTGAGTATATAACGAAACTTCAGTGGTAGTTGGCGTGTGAAACACTTGAAACTCTTTAATCATGATTGAAAAATGCTCGGAAGAAATTTCATTAAGATTTGCGACTCTTGTATGAATCTCGCGCGCGCAAGCAAGCTTTATATCATAGAAAGAGAGAAACTTATTTATAACATGCAAATTAGTTATATCAAATCCCTTTGAGAGTGGAGAGTCTACTTTTCTCGAAAAACAATGCGTGTATCCGAATCGATCGATAATATTACATAGCTCTCTCTCTCTCTCTCTCTCTCTCATCGTTTTGCATCGGGGGAAACATCTTCGAGATCGTGGAAACACTTCGGATCGCATCATAGGCAGAAATTCTACGACCTCGTGGAATCCTTTACTGCTCTGCTTCTACTGCTGCTGCTACGCGCGGATAATCGAAATACGAGATATTTCTCCGAGAGCTTCGAACAGTGTGTACACATACACACACATACATAATACACACTCGGAGTACAGTATAAAGTCGGGGCAGCAGCGTTTTGAATTCTCCTCGTATATTTCCGCGGCATACAAGCCTATAACGTAAGCGAACGATTTGGCGTCCCGATATAACCCGCAAGATTTGTGCGTGGTACTCGGCCCACAAGCGCATAGACTCGGTATTATATATAAAATTTGTATTCCTCGCGACGATCCAAGAAGTGTATTTATATTATACGATTTGAGCCAATATATACGTCTATTTCGTGTCATCTGCGCCAACCGACATTATACGGCCGAGCTTTATCTGCCGTCTTATCGATATAAGTGTGTGTGTGTGTATCCCTCGCGAGCATAAATTCCAATGTGTACTCGTCCGTGTCGAAACCGATAAAAAAAGAAGAAAAAAAAATTAGGCTACACGGGCTGTTTATCTAACAATGCTCTAATTCAAAGGTGGTCCGTACACGATACCTACATCGATATCTATATCTATATCTCGTCTCGATAATCAATCCTCGATGCTACCATCGATTTTCCAAACTCGCTCGAAGCTCCGCCGCCACCGAAACGTGTCCACATAAGCTAGAGCGGCGCATAATGTAAAACAAGCTTAGGCGCTGCTGCAATGATATGTTGTCCGAGCGCCTGTGTGCATACATACCACGTGTACCGGCCATGTATGCGCCGCGGCTGATGAATTCGGCGAATCCCTCTAGTATATCCTGCCCGCGTCTTGTTCCCCCGCGATATAAGCCGATCTGCAGTGTGTGTGCCACCAGATACATATCCTATATTATAGGTATATACTTTACTTTGTAAAGCGGGGGTGGTACGCGAAAGCTCGAAGTTTCCCGCTTCCCTGGAATGTTGTACGGCGTACATATAGATCAATTCGATGCCGAGCGCGCAAGACGATACTTTTGTGTGTATATAGTTGTATTATCTTTCTCCGGAAGGAAAATTTTCCAATTTCTATTTTATTTTTTTTTTCGACGCACGAGCGAAACTCAAAAAAAAATTTAAGTTCAAGCACGTCATAATGTAATTCAAAAAAACAAAAATTCGAAATCGAGAAATGTTGATAAAAATTTCAAATTGAAAATTTAACCGAAGGAAAGGACTCTTAAGTTTTACTTCTGGTGATTAGATTCTCTAGAATGCATTGTATATGAATTAACACCAGAAGTGAAACTTAAGAGTCCTTTTCTTAGGTTAAATTTTCAATTTGAAATTTTTATTAATATTTCTCGATTCCGAATTTTGGTTTTTTTGAATAACATTATGACGTGCTTAAACTTTAATTTTTTTTTTATTCCTTCAACTTGTTTTGACTTTTTTGGATTTACTTACTGACAATTATATTGTGACGTGATTGAAGTTTCACTTCTGATTTGTATTTTTCTTTGGAGTCTGAGCAATTTCATTTTTTGTCCAAGTCTTTGCTACCTTTGTGCATTGTTTTTAGATGGGTAAGTAAATTTGTTTTTTCCAAATGGCTTCTTACACTTGTCGCATATGTTATCTTTGCAACCGTCGTGTACTGCCTTTTGATGCTCAATTCATTTATACCCTAATTTTTTCTCAAACTCGTCACATGCGAAATCTTTGCGACTTTCGTGTACTGTTTTTTGGTATTATTAAATAGCTTTTAACCCCAAATTTCTTTCCGCATTTGTCCCATGGATAATATTTTTGGTCTTCAAAGAATAATAATAAATTTGTTTTGTTGTTCCATGTCAAGTTTTTGCGGTCTCTGACCAAAACCCTGTGCAAACTTTTCAACATTTTTCCCGCGAAAATATCAAGAAATTTCCCGCGAAATTAGGAGAAAATTATTCCGAAAAATTTTAAATATTTTTTCGCCAAATTTTACAAATTTTTTCCCGCCAAAATTCAAAATTTTTCCCGCCAATTTTTTGAATTTTTTCCCGCCAAAATTCAAAAAAAATTTCCCGCCAATTTTGAATTTTGGCGGGAAAATATTTGTAAAATGTGGCGGGAAATTTTTTTTTGAATTTTGGCGGGAAAAAATTTGTAAAATTTGGCGGGAAAATTTTTGAATTTTGGCGGGAAAAAATTTGTAAAAATTGGCGGGAAAAAAATTTCAAAATTTGGCGGGAAATTTTTTTTGAATTTTGGCGGGAAAAATTTTGTAAAATTTGGCGGGAAAATTTTTGAATTTTGGCGGGAAAAAATTTGTAAAAATTGGCGGGAAAAAAATTTCAAAATTTGGCGGGAAATTTTTTTTGAATTTTGGCGGGAAAAATTTTGAATTTTGGCGGGAAAAAAATTTGTTTAATTTGGCGGGAAATTTTTTTTCGAATTTTGGCGGGAAAAAATTTCAAAATTGGCGGGAAAAATTTTTAGATTTTAGCGGGAGAATATTTCAAAATTTAGCGGGAAATTTCTTGAAACTCTCATGGGAACAAATTCAAAAGTTTGGGTGGTATTTTTTTAGCTAAACGAGAGATTTTGCACAAGCCGAGGGCGAATTTACCATTTTCGAATAATTTAAAGTACATTTTTAAAAAAACTTTACTAACTCAATTCACTCAGATCATGTAGTTATTAAATAACTACGAATGCAAATAATAGAAGCCTGAGCTTATGCAGTATTTAACTTATCAATTTCGCAATACTGACCCAGTTTTTTGCGCACTGTGAGTGTAAAACAAGCCGTGCGCCTTGCCGATGTAGCCAAAATAATACAGCCGAGCAAAAAAATTTCCGCCAAATTACATCAATTTGAAAGAAACTTGGATAAACTGCTTTAGTAATGCATTCAACCACACCTAAGTGTATTCGGTTTCAAAACCAAAAAAACAGTCGTGCCGGATGCCTGGTTTCAAGTTTGTGTGTAATGAAAAAACGTTTTTGTGCCACCCCAACCTAAAGTAACATTTTACTCCCGCTGAGCAAGACCAAAATGTTACTTTAGGCTGGGGGATTAACAAAAAATTGTATTTGCACCTATGTAGCGAAGTTCCAGTTTTTCACTCCCTAAGTGCAAAATATACTATAAATATTCATTACAAATTTGCCACCTGAAGTCATGGCGCAATTGGCATGCTTTACAACCCGGCACTGCGCACACGATGTGCATATTTTTCTCAAATGAACACTCAAATCAATGACTTGATT
>CACVKI010137725.1:0-24450 GCA_902732785.1 Trichogramma evanescens | reverse complement strand
GTCGCAAACCGTTTCCCGGCAAACCGACCAAGTCCACCTAATCTGGCTCCGCACCTACGCTATCAATTTGATAGATACACTGGTCAAAAGATATCTCATAATAGGTTAAAATATCACGGGTACAGAGCTCTAGTCATCCGCGTCTAGCTACGCGTTCATACGCAACTTTAAACACGTTTTTCTCGAAAACACGAAAAATGGAGTTGGTCGGTTCTCCCTTTCCACCACAGATATTGTAATAGCTGAGAAGGTAGACATTTATGTTAAAATTTATTCGTTTAAATTACCAACACAAGTAATGGTGCAATATTTATATGCTCATGTGAGCACGTATGGCACTTATTTTTTACGGAGGTGTAAGCAGTACTTATTGTCTTTAATGTTTACATCGGTCGATGTTTCATTACAGTTATCAATAAACCAATAAATAGGTGCAAAGAGATTATACGTCGATAGTGTATTCATAACATAATTCTTGACGCGTAATTACTAAAATGAAAAAAGTCATCAAGCATTAAGTTCGGTTAAAAATCTTTGATATACCTTCTAGATAGCATCGAATATACGCGGGGTTGAAAACGATAGAGGCCTTTTTTCTCTATTTGAACATCTATGACCAATTTTATAAGTTATTATAAATATCATGTGCTCAGAGAGCGAAAAATCGAGTCGACTGTTTATATCGTATTTGACAATAGCACAACCATTTGCAATTTCTGCTACAATTTTTAAACTATTTTTTACTGAACAACCATTGATTTCTGTCATATATTTTATAAAATGAAAAGCGTTGCAAAACATGGTAGTTCATGCGTGATTTTTCGGACTCCAGTTTGGGAATTTAAAAACTTGAATAAAATTATAGATCATTTTTTACTCTATTACACATAGAAAATGCATTAAATAGCATAAATTTGAATTGCGATTTTATTCTGAAAATTTGTCGATGATTTATAGAATCGATTTTCAAGCTCGCTACTCATAAATATGATTGCCTCTGTTTCTCTTTCGCGCACGAAGACATACACACGTTGTGTAAGTGTGCTTACAAAGACGATTAGACACTTGTTGAACCTATGATAATATCACCCTCCAATATGAAATCCTTTATAAATTCATTTCAACCCCACCAACTCCCGCAAAGCCTATAAATCATTCCTTGCCACATCTCCCTACTTCAGTTGCATCCCTATGACTGCTACGAGCTATTGTTGTTTGCGTATTTATAAGTGTATAGTCAATTTCATTTTTACCCTCATTTAGTATACATTTGTCTACTTACTATTTGGAAAGATTAACTTATTGTGGACTGAACGATACCGCAGCGCATCCATGCTCACAATGTAATTTCTCATAACAACTGAGGCAGATGAGTAGAACGTTAATTTACTCATCTGCCTCAGTTCTTATGGGAACATACATTAGGAGCATAGAGGCTCTTCAATATTGTTTAGTCTTCGATAAAAGTGTAATTCAAACATTTTTCGTAACACTTCTTTTCTGCCTAAATTATCTTAAAAAGTTTAAATCATTTGAATAGTCATTTGTTCATAGTCCATCTGGAAAAAGATGGACTTTTTGTGTGACAAATGATAAAGAAAGTATGCGGGTTGCATTTGGCATTTCCTATTGCTTTGAAGTTTCAATTTTTAAAACCAGATAAACTACCTACGAGAACGTTCATTCCTTTTTTTAGCGCTATCTCTCCTACTCGCGGAAAACAGTGTGCACTAGCCGTATGTTATATGCACTTAAACATACGCAACAGGCTCGACCCACGTCGTTAGCTATTATAAATCAGATTGCAAACCCAACAACATCATCGCTCCGGATTTTGCTGTTGACACACGACACTGCATGGCGTATATACAGTAGCAATATATTTGAGATCGATTTTTTTCTTTTCATTCTGATTAGCCATTAAGCGTGTCTTGGCACGCGCGATTCTGCACAACAAACTTGCCCAACGCCCTTGTATGCCTTGTTGGGAGAAGCTAACTGCTGATCCGCGAGCTAATTTATCACGACTTTTGACGGAAACGAAGCGTGAAAAATTGCAAATGTCTACCACGCGAGATTGATTTAATGGATTGGCCGAGAAAATTTGTTCAATGAACACGTTCTGCGCTTTCATTCGTATTTGACACTTTGAGCTTTGATAAACTCAATTATAGTCAGAAGAAGTTTTTTTTTACTTTTCGAAGCAGATTCGCAGAACCGACTTTGCTTTCCACTCGAGAGGCAAGAGGGCACTGATGATTGACTTTTTCTGACCATCGAGTTTCATCGATTTATTACTTAATAACTGCAAGAAAGTTTTCATTCAAAAAGTCTTTAATTCTCATGGACCATGGTAGCAATTTTCGTATGAAAGCGAAATGAAACGAAATTATATTTTATCTATTTTCCTTGCAGCTTTGAATTTGCGAGTCTTACTCTTATTTAAAAAAAAAACTTTGACGAATCCCTCCCTGTCACTCTATGCGAAGGCGTTTTTTTCTCGAAGACGACATAGATTTAGATCAGCCTCGTAGGCTCGGCGTTGATTCGCTGTCTCTGCAATCCGTCACTCTTTAATGCTCTCTAAGCTCACAAGTGCCAAGAAAGCTCATCATTGTTGTTGGGCTGCTCGAGCAGCTCGCAAGCTATACGTTAGCCGACAAGGCAAGTAATACGCGGCCGGTAAAATTAGTCTATGGTAAAGTCGGCGTCGCACGTGCCACGACATGCGACGATTTCAGCCTGCGTTTCTTTCTCTTGCCATCCTCCTCTGCAACGAGCGAGGCGTGAAAGGGTCGTCGCCTTCCGCTTCGCCATGAGATAGACGCTGCAGTTACCTAACGCACGCGTCCAAGTGCTTGGCGAGCTAGCTCGATCGAGGGCAGAGTAATGGGCTTCGCTGGAAACGCGCAAGTCTTGCTGGCCAGCGGTATTTTGGTATTATGCTTGACTTTTGGTAGCCTCGATGACAGCCAAGTTACCTTTAGGCCGATCATTACGACTCTGCTGAAGAGAATATTGAAACTTCTTGCTTCAGGTAATCAGACGATAACTTTTATATATCCTTTTAAAATCCACTGACTGCATTTAATGATCCTCTTTTGCTCTTGGCTACGTTGTCACTGTGCCAATCATTTTTCGGGCTCCCTATCGTCGTATATAAGTAAAGTTGTTTTCTTTCGATTTTAATAAAAGAAAATGCATCTGCGTGTCGCAGAAATAATAGATTCGCTCAGTTTTACCCACGGGCACTGGTATTTAATGGTAAATAGAAAGAACTTTTGATCCTCCTCCATATTGAGCCTTTGTTGCCGCGTCCTTTCCATTTTCAGTGCAGATTGCGCATAGCTGGCTGCTGCCAAGCGCTGATGCTGCACTGCGCCGTTTGCACGTATATTATACCCTGCACTTTATAACGGAGTCACTTGGATGATCGCGATTGTTCTCTCAGCAGTCTACGAATACTCTTTGTGCATCTATAGCAGATTGTGCGGATGCGCTTGGCTGATGGTAGGCATTTTATGATAATTCGAGAAAAAAGTTGCATGGTTCGTTTTAACAGAAGGAAAAAAAGTTTCTTCTTAATTGTTCCTGCCGCTCTCTTTAGAATATATCGATTCGAAGATCGTTTTCGACGCTTTTGTTCTCATCTCGTAGGTTATGCAATCGATTCGCGATAATGATAAGCAACATGCATGTCGTTTAATGAGTTGATACGACGATTGCACAATTGTACAAGAATTTCGGAAGATCCAAAAGCTTTCAACGAAAATACCACGAAATTGCTTTTGCAGGTCGCAAATAGTCCAGTCACTTGCACAGCATAAAGTTTGAGCGATTTGTTTTTTCCAACGCTACTCTGCTTCTTGAGCAATACGCGTAAAAGCTCTGCTCAGAAGAGCGAGAGCTGAGAAAGGCAGTATCGAAACATGTGGTAGCATCCGCACGGTTCAGCAATGTCGTATCACAATTTTACCGCTACCCTCGCAAACTCACTACTGTATACTGTGGCAGCGGTCGCGCCCAAGCTCGAGTCGAATGTACGCGTTTGGTGCGCAAAATCGATTGAACGTACACATTGACGTGTAAAAATGTGCTGCACCGCGAGACATCACGATCGAATATATTCATTGGAGCATTTAGATGAGGATCGGTCGAAAAGGAGTGAGATGAAATGCGCGACGGGATTAATGCTGTTATCTTGCTGCTGTTATCTGTTTCACGCAGGCCGTACACGTATTAATAGAAAATAAAAATAAAAATAGTTGAAAAGGCGCTGGCAGAAGAAGCAGTTACATACACTGTACATAATATACAGGTATATGCTGCTCTTATCATCGTGTACTTGCGCTGGAGTTGAGCGGCAGTCGCGAGAAGTTTATACATCCATATAGGCGTCCTACTGCCGGCGAATAACAGGTGCGGCCGCATGCGCCGGTCCATACATATAGTTATAGTGCACGCGCTCGTCGGCTCTCTCGCTCTTTCTCTCGCACGCTGCGCGTCTGCTGCGCCCGCCACCGCTGCTGACGCTTGCCAAGGCACGACGGGAACGCATAACGAATCGATAACATCCATCCCTTATCGCCGTTAGTCCTGCCGCTCATGACGATCGAGCAACATCGTCGGCGGCTAAGCTCTCTTTTTTCACATCGCACAACATTACACATCCCTCGTTTCTCTCGTCTCTATCCGAGCATTCCTTTTTCATAATCTCGGCCATAAAACGGTAAGACGCGAGGATGAGTGACGAGTGACGACACCTTTTTTCGTACACTTGAGCTTTTCTCGTTATTTCATGATTCAGCGCGCGTGATGTAATTTTCTTACTCGCACTTAACTCGTTCATCGCGTGGCAGCGTTGTACTGCATCTGCGCTCCTTAACCCAAAGCTGTTCGAATACCGAGGATCGATAGCATACGAGACGGATCGATAGAACGTTCAACTCTTGTCTGCGCCTGGGCTGCCTTTTTACGGATGCTTTTTTCTTTCTTTCTTTCTTTCTTTCTTTCTTTCTCTTTCGGTAAGAATAGAAAAAGCTATATTTCTCGCTCCCGGGTATGCTGAAAACTTGTTCATTTGACGTTTCTTCTTCTATACTTGCCTGTTTCTGAGACGGTATTGGCTTATTCTTATTTTCTACTCGGCGATGCTTTCTCGATAAAAAATGGGTTCAGATCCACGCGAAGCCTCTATAAAAGCAGTCGGAAAAAGCGCTTTTTTGCCCCGGCAGTAGACAAAGGGGCAGATAATAAGAGGCAGTATAGAAATAGTTTGGTTTTGTTAAGGGTGGAGAAAATGAGAAATGATGATTAATGTTTTTCTCATTTTCTTATCCATAGTTCGCTACAACTACCTGCCGACAAGCGACGTTTCGCGTGCGAGCATGTGCTAATTCAATCTAACTCTGAACGATCTGATAATGAATACAAAGATTATAAGTTTTATAAAATAAAATAATTATCAAGAGGCAATGCATTTAAATTATTGATTTTTATTCCAGGTGAAAAACAAAGTGATGCTGATAATGTAGGAGAAAGCGAGGACAGCGACGACGAGTGGAACTACTACAGACCAAACGAAAGCGGCGACAAATCATCGAACGAGGACCAACGCATTGATAGTGCCGGTGGTTTCGGTGCCAAAGACCCGAGTCTCGTAGAAAAGCCCGACTGTGATCGCGAGGAGAAAGAGTCCTGCAGCCCGAAACTTCAAGAGGACGAGGATAACAGCTGCAGCAGCAGTGATCAGAGTCCGTTGCATCAGCCGAACCTGAACCAAGCGAGTAACGAGCTCCACGGCGAACCCGCTGCTGCTCCTGAAGTAGAAAAGGAACCGGAGGAGGTTTGTCGAGAAGTCGATTTCGTTGCTGAAAGTAACGTAGCCGACGACGCTGCAACCTACGAAAGACAATACGATTACAAAGAGAATAAAATTCTCGGCCAAGAGGTACCGATAAACGAGCCCAAACCAGAAGCTCTCGCGGAAGAGCTATCGAACTTTGAAAAGCTGGAGGAGTCACGCGTCCAGTCGAACTTGCTCCAAGAGGAGACGACGCAGGCGTCGGAAAAAGAAGCTTACTTGTACCCAGATCAGCTGCTGCCAGAGCAAGCACTCAACGAAAACAACGTAAGTATTGCACTTTTATCCGATGCGAGTTTCCAATTCGGCATTTCGTTGGACAATGTTGGCTCCGATTCTTTGTTCTTCTCGACATGCATATGTAATCTAAAAATACTTTACAAGATCAAGAACTTTCTGATGAAAGCCTAACGCTGCTATTTCAAGGTGACGTCTAACAAAATTGCGGGCGAAGCCGTTGCGAGTCTCAAAGACATCTGCAGTGCCTTTTGATCTAACGTTGCGGAGCCAATATTGTTTAGCTAAATATTAATACAAAACATTATCATGTACTGAAAGAATTTTCAATATTCATGCATAATATAGTTCGAGCTTATTACATAAAGGCGAGTAAGTTGTATGAAACGTTTGCGTAAGTTTGAAAACATCCTCGAGCTTGCTCATAGATTAATGAATCAATACATCAAAAAATTTATCAAAACTCTCTTGGAAATTTATCAACACACACATTCTTTCAGTATTAAGAGTGCACTAAGACAACACAGTTCCTGCATTAAAATCACGTTTCAAATTAAAAAAAAATACTTACTGAACTTTGAAAAGTGTTTTATTATGAAGGCTAAACGTCGTACCAATCATAACTGAACCATGCACTTTTTTCATGCATGCACTAAACATAGAATTTACACTACTTTAATTTTCCTGAATAATAAATCAATTAAATTGTTATTTATATTTTATAGATTGAAGCAGAAGCAGCAATAAACAACTTCAATCTTGATACTAATCAAGTTCCATCGGTCTTTGAAGAAGATCTAATTCAAGGATTACAAGAAACAAACGAGCCGACGTACAAGATCAATTACAAGGAAGAAAATAAAGAAAACGATATCGCCAGCGACAAAGACAGCGAAGACGATATGGAATCCCATTTGAATCCAGATGCTGCTGAATTTGTACCTCACACTGGTACCTCGCCGATCTCGCCACTGACGCCTCAATTGATCAATCAAATGAACAGCGATCTTATCGCCGGTTCACCCTTGAAGCAGTCCCAGCGAGCTTTAAAGAATACGAAAATTCCAAGTGAAGAGGAATTTCACATGGAAGTTTGTTCTAGACCTTCAGATGTCAATGACAGTGTAACCAGTGACATTTCCAACGGTGACGCCTTGTCATCACCAACGAAAAATCCATTCGACGGATTCAGCGAAGATAACAGTGAGAATAACGAAAACAAAAGGAAAAATCTCTTTACGAATCTTATGGACGATTACGAGGTGTCCTCAACTAAGGCTGAATTCGGTGATGAGTCCACTACTAATTTGTCCGCAGTCAGTGAGTTTTGCAAAACTGGAGTGTCTAATGTTGATGTATCAAATTTATCGTTTACCGATCGTGACGATGTTATGTCAACTTCGATGACACCTAGTGATTTCAAAAATGCATTCGATCAAAGTCCTGACTTGAATAAGGTGCACGATCTTTCCGATGACGATTTCATGATTGATGTACACAACGGACTTACTACTGTTCAAGAGACCGAGGAAAAAATAACTACGGAGGAAGAAGATAACGAGATTCTTAAAAAATCTGTCGATTTGGATCTCGAAAATCTTGAACCACATCAAGAACAAAGCGTTGAATTATTCACAGCCGTAGTTGAGCAGAGAAAGTCTCAAACTTCGGATATGTTTTCTACTTCTTGTGGAGATTTCGAAAATTACGATTCGAAAAAAACTGATACTTCGCACTATACCGACAATAATCCATTTTCTTATGATTTTTCTGCAAACAATGAAAGTAATATGAATAATCTTGCTCAGAATCTAGAGGCCGTTAAACTCGATGAGGGCAATCAAGAAAAATTCGACAATAATTACAAGGATGAACAATTACCGGAAAAAGTAGTTGAAGATTCTTCGCTCCCTGAGCAAATTAAACAAATATCCTTCGATGAAGAAACTCAATTCATGAAAGAAGCTCACCAAGATGTGATGCTTAACCCTTTAAACCTTAATTTGGGTGCGAGTGCTGCTGTCGATCCAAAAATCGACGAACTGGTTCTTGTATCACCTGTTAAGGAACCACAAATTATGTCAAGCAAATTCCAAGAAGAAGATCTCGTGTCAAAATCGAATATTCAAGATTTCAGTTCTCCTAAAGACTCTCAATCTGAAGAAACGGACGTCGTTGTGAATGAAAAACAATCTACAGATACATTGATCGCAATAGATAATAAAAATGTGGTCGTTGACTTTAAAGATCAAGTTATTGATCATGCAACGGAAAATATTGGTGTTGATTTTGTGGAAGAAAAGAAAGAATCAAGTTGTGTGTATCTTGAAACAAATATCGAACAAGAAACGTACCAAGAAGCTCCTACTTTAAAGGAAAATCTTGTTGAAGAACCCAAAGACGTCGAAGAAATTTCTACGCCATCTTCAGAAGCTAAATCTGATGGGGAACCATTGATTACAAATGAAGCACCAATAGCCGGAACAGCATCGCCTATTGCTGCCTCAGCTGCTGTAGTAACTGCAGGCACTGCTTCTGCTGCTGCGGTTGCGACTAAAATAACAACTAAGCCGACCACTGCCAGAGTTGCCCCTAAATCCACCACCTGTTTTAAACCAGGGGTTAAATCGACAACTCCTGGATCCTCACCAGCCAAAACCAGCCTCACTGCGAAAACATCAACAAGTACATCTACTAAAAAACCAGCTACAACAGCTACGCGACCTAAAACAGCTACTACTGGAACAACAAAACCACCTGCTGCTGCCTCAAAAAGTACCTCGCTATCTAAAACTGCTACGACTACATCGAGAACTGCGAGTGCTGCCGCCAAAACAACCTCTCGTACAACTGTAGCTAACGCTGCAACTTCAAGACCTAAACCACTCAGCTCTGTTACTTCAAAAGTTGGCTCTACTGCATCAGCTGATAAAAAACCAATGACAAATGGTGACATCAAAGCACCTTCAAAACCCATTGCAGCTTCAAAAGTAACCGCAAAATCAGCTACAAATACCACAGCTACCAAAGTAGGTCTAGTCAAAACGAGTACTACAACTACATCAAGAACCAGTGGAGGTGCCAGTGCTAATTCTGGAACCTCGAAGCCCCGACCAACCTCAGCAACGAGCGCCAGTGCTACTGTCTCAAAGTCGAGATTGAGTGGCAACGTTTCCAACTCGCTCAACAACGCGACTGCCAGACCTAAAACTGCTCCTGTATCTGGCGCAACAAAACTTAAAATGGCTCCTGGAAGCAAATCGCCGATGATCGACAAGCATAGCAAAGAGACTGTAAACAAACAAATTTCGTCAGCACGCAATACTGTTTCGGCTACTACTAATACTAGGCCACGAGTACCTTCGACCACATCGACTAGTACAACAGTTAAGCGACAGTCTTTAGCTCCAAACAAACCACCGCTTACAAGTGTATCTCCATCTAAAAAAGCACTAGTGCAAGTATCAAAGCCTGGTCCCATCAAGTTGAATAATGTACAGTCTAAGATCAACTCAAGGGCAACTACGACTGCGACGAAAGGTGGCAATAACTTAACAACTACAATCGCTACAGCAACCACTCAGCAAAAAATCGTACAAAACGGCGTAAGCGTACCGAAAACGGAAACTAATGTAACAACGAATACAACGACAACGAATATCGAAGAAGACATACCGAAAAAAGATGTATCTCCGATTGAGCCGATTACTGACAATCAGCTTATTACTGCAGAGTAATGAAATTAAGTCTAATTGCGTTCGACCGACAGGGTAGCATAATTCTATATTCATACAACTCTGTCTCGATCGTGCTTCTTTTTCCACTTTGTTCATTTTTATTTAATTGATTTAACGAGATTTGCAGAGATAATAATGTTTTTCCTCTGTTTGCGGAGATACTAAAGCCATAGAACAATTAAAAAATTTCAAAAACGTTTTCTAAGATTTCTGTCGAATATTTTTCTGGAAAGCTTTATGGATGCCTATAGAGGAGAGCAAAACTGTATCGCCCGTTTAGTTATTTAGAAAAATATTCAATATAAATTTCAAAAAATATATTTGAAAATTTTGCGTTTCCCACAGGCTTAGGTATTCTTTTATAGCATATGTTTTTTATGTAATGTACTATTGATCGTTATGACCAATAGTTCTAAACCCTATCTTCAATTTTTTAAATTAATTTTAAGGATTCAGAAAGACAGATACGCATTCACAGTAGTTGTTAGTTAAATGTTGAATTAAATTTTTTTTTATAATAGTACTCATTTGATTGTTATAAAAGATAAGAGAGGAAAAAATAAAAAAAAAAACTTAATATTTATGATTTTTAAGAAAAATATGGTGAAATATATCAATCTATATTCAAAGATCATTATTATTATATAGCCATTTTACATTTTACTGCTTGATTGCTTCGGTGTGCTGTGAAAATCTCCTACGGACTTTTAAAAAGAAAACGCAGCAGTGGATAAAAGGCTTAAACTTTTGTTTTGTAAATAATCAAACGCGTTCGAAGTTACGGTATTATTGTATTTTATGCAAGCTCTGAGTGTGCGTAATTTTATGTGGTGCTTGTTAAAGGCCTCAAAATTGAAAAAGAGGAAGTAGATGAAGGAAAATATATGATTGATGATGATGATTATGATTATTAAAGCGAAAAGATAAAAATAATGGTTAACTTGCACGAATTTACCTGAATTCAATAACAGACAAACCTTTTAATAGAAACTTCCTTTTTATGCAAAGAAGCGTAAAGAAAATATGTAATTTGGAGAAAATTGATGGTGACGAATATGCAACCATACGCTGGTAATTTTGTTTGTACACAAATGAAACAACCTGGAAGTTTTTTTCTTTATATATTTTTAATAATTTTTTCATGTATGTGCATTATAATTCATGTAACATTAAATCATATACGATATTATTAATCTATTTATTCTGTTTGTTCCTATCTAAAGTTGACACATGAAATCAACAAAATCGTCACCATTGTAATACGTATATTACTATTATTTCATGTACAGCATCTTTTGATTTAATGTGATAACTATTATTATAAATTCAATAACACAAAGAGCAAATTTTTAAAAAGTGAATCTTTTCTAATTATAGACATTTTTCGAACCTCATTTTTTGTAAATCTACGTGCTCGCTTTTAGTATAATTATAAGAGATTTTCTTCATTTGTTAGTTTTATTTTAATTATTGACAAAAAAAATGTAATAGAATAAATATTTAACTTTTATCACTAATTATTGACATTTTACTCTACCTTGAACCCGTTTTCGTATCCAAAATTTATTCGAAGATTAATTTGTTTTCACTAATCCTTGTTTTAAGAAAAATATATCAATTTAGGTATTTTTCGTAATAATTTTCTATTGCACGACATCAATCACTGATATTCAAAGACTGATGTGACTTGACGAATATTATATTTTCAATTGAAATCAAAGCAAACATTCTTTCTTAGTATAATAGTTTTATTTTCTGTTATTTAAAACCTGATTTCAACAGGTGTTTAACAAAATAAGTAAAATTTATTAAATTTTACACTAAAACATACACTTCTTAATATCTAGTCTTTAGATCATCTAGTTTCATAAAAATTTACAGAGAAAGGCCAGTAAGTCTTTATATAAGCTTATAATTAAACAGAAATTGCACATGAAACAACTGTTACATATATTACATAGGAATACACATACATAGCGTCAATTTAGTAAAAAAAATATGTATAACTTGTTACTACATAGACTATCAAAATCAGACAAATTCAAGAATAATACATCTGCAAACTCAACTTAAATAAAGTGAAACAAATTATTTTGAGTTTGTGCATGTACTTGTAATTAAGTACAACTCAACAAAAATGTTTCACTTGAAACATTTTATAACTTGCATAAGCAAAATAATAAAGGTATAAAAGCTCCGATTGCAGCACATATAGGTAATGATTGCAATAGAAATGATGAATCTACAGATTCATATGGATCTGGTGTGCGAGGTCCACTTGTGTGTCTTGTACGGATTACTGGTTCCTCTTCTTCTTCTTGAGTTCCTTGGTCTTCTTCGGGTTCTTGAGGCATTGGCTCCAGAAGTGGAACATCTAGAAATATTTTGACATATAAATTAATGGCAAATTATTAATTTGTTTGATCAAAAATATTTATTCATTAAATGCTAAAAATTTACCGTCAAGAGTTCCTTTGATCACAGCAATAGCATTGATTTTAGGATTATCTCGATATCCCTATAAAATTTTGATTTTTAACTTTTTGATAAATGAATAGATTAAAATTTTTGTTTTCTCAAAATACCTTGATAAATTCAACTCTTATTTTACCACCTAGAATATCCGATTCTTCTTCATTATAAATTAGTTTTCCATTTTGCACTTTAATTGGTACATATACATCGTGTGCAATACCTCGACCAACTCTTTCAAATATATCTAGTTCAGTTACAACAGTGTGATCTCCATTAAGAACAATATCAAATACCTATAAAATAAAAAGTAAATATATCAGGTGTAATCAGAATGAAAGTTTTAATGATCTAATTACCTTCATGTTCGGCGAGTTAAAATAAACTTCTGAAAACTTAAGAATTAATACATAGTCTCCATCTTCGCTTACAGGTATGTCATAGCCAAATGTGCTATGATGATATCTCTCAGTCTGATAAAGTATTTGATCAGCAGGATCAACTCGACCTATGATCAATTGTTTGCCATAGTCAGAAGCAGTGCCCACTTTTCCCATCAGTGGATCTCTTGCATAGCGTATGCCATGAATGTCAATATGTGCATCTCCACCAGCATTTATGGCATAGATCGCTTCTACAGAGTGAACTTGTTGTACATATGTCAAAGCTAAAATGATGAACGTAGCGATCAAGCTTCGTTTCCATTGCTCTTGATGAAACATGCTTTAATTACAGAATCAATTCCAATTATTTAAGAAATTCAGTTTCATATCCAGTATTTGTCTAATTATGTATCCGGCCTTGTAAACAGGGTGATAAAAATGTGTTTATTCATTCAACCTGCAAAGAAAAGTGCTATTATTCGAATAATTCACAGCGCTTACAAATGAGTTATAAATATGAAGAAATTACACTAGTTGTATTAGAGACACTGTTTATCGTTAGTTAAACTCACATGTTAATCATACAGATGCAAATACGCATCTGTATACAAGGCGAGGGACATGATCCGCAATTCGCAGCAAGCTAAAGATCATTGGCATCGCTGCCAGTGACTAATCAACAAGTAGCTCGGCTTTTGCAGTTGGATGAATAGAACGTACCGAAACATTAAGTTATTTCACGCGAACGTGGCTAGGCCTGCACCGACGAATTGTACCTTTGAGCGAATGAGACTTCACGTGCTATGTTGCTATACCATAAGTTTCAGATGGTCTTGTACGATGCGACTTGTAGGGTTAGCAGAGTTAAAGACATTGCAGGCAGACTGTTGCTACCCTGCTGCGGCGGCTTGCAAATCATAACGGCATGTTGGCTGTATGCACACAGCTTAGCACAAGACTCGTGATATTCGCAATGTATTGCAGCTACATATTATTGTACGAGGCATTGTAATTTGTAAGTGCATATAGGTATTGGGCATCAAAAACGTTACATGTTAACGCAGAAAAATGTAGTGCCGACTGTTTCCTTTAATTGTTGTTTTAATTAAAACTATGACATATCGTCACGCAAAGACATCATGTGTAATTTCATATATTCTAATGAATTGTTTTTATCTTGCAATTTTAAATGAGTCAACCTTTACAGTAATATAAATGTCAATGACTTGATTTTTTTTTAATCAAGATGACTAATGAAATATCTTTATCCGACTGAGTACAGGATATTGGCGCGCACAAAGGCTGCAACAATGCTCCAGTATAAAACATACGGTAGTAGGAGCAGGCAATGTGCTCGCGTTAAAAGCGACATTTTAAAGATACTCTTTTCACACGGGATCGTAAAGAGTTGACGAGCGTCGTGTGCAACGGCAATCGCGTGGTTAGACGGCTGAGTCAGAGCGTTATGTGAAATTCGAAAACGATAGCGAAAAGCATGCTTGTCATTTTTTCTATATAGATAACAACGGCACGCCATCTGAAAAAAGCATCATCATAGCGTTACGATTACGTTGGCTGCTCAAATTTCAAAGATTTTTTAATTCATTAAAAATTGTCGGTTTCTTTCGAATTTGAATTCTTTCGAACCTTGAGGAATAGATGGTACAAATGCAGCTTACACGTATGCTTCGGTTTTATAATCTCAAACCTTCTACAGACTCAGATAAATCTAAGTGAGATTGGCATTGGATTTATTGTATTAAAGACTTAGACGTTCGAAGTTTGAATTCGAATTATTAACAAAGTGAAATCAAGAGTCGTGGTCCGATACGAACCTCTACAGCGTGAGACACGCGTCATGCAGTATATTGTTTCCCCTCTATATAGCAATATGCGGTTGCCGAACTCCACGCTGATCACCCCTCCCGCCGCCGCCACCGAACAGCACTTTTCACGTTTTTCAATTATGTCGAAAATTTTTCTTTGACATTTGAAAATGTTAGTGCATGTCGATGTTAAATTTTACGAGGAAACGATTGATGTAGTTTTGTCCCTATTTTTTGCTTTGCTTACAAGGTGTAGGCAAAAAACAACCTCACTTGAAATTTGCACCTTACCCAGTAGAAAAATTCATCTAATTTTATGAAAACGAAAGTTCATGTAAGATTTAGTGGACTATTCTCTTACTTTTATTTAAGTACAAATAACCAGTAAATGAGTGCCAACTTCTCACACGTGCTCCATTCTGTTTGCAGCTACTCTAGCTTCTAACCTATAATATAGCAATCGAATTATAATTTTATTCTCAAAATAACTTTTACTAGACATATTTCAATTTACTTAAAACGTTATTGGTATGAAATACATTATAACCAATTATGATCATCTTGTGTCATATGAACGGTAATATTCATGTCTATAATTGCTCAGTATTAATGTATTTTCTAAAGTAATAATGTCTAAAACTTAGTCTGAAGTCTTTCTTAAGGCACTGCTGGAGATAAGGGTTTTAATCAGAAATTGAAAATTTGATTCATGAAAAATTAAAGGAAAATGTACAAAGTCATCCTAATTTTTCAACTCGAATAAGTTCGAATAAATCATTGATTTAAACTTTTTCTAGCAAATAATATTCAATGAAAGTAAATTTATTTATTTTTTGTAGATTTAAATCCCAAATTCGTCTTACATATATGCCTTCTTATACACGTAATGTTATTGTTACATAAGAAATTAACTATTTCTAATCAAAGATATTTTGTCTTCAAAAATAAATATGTATTCTATAGTGGCACAACTCGAATGAAAATAAAAATAATGCTAATGATACAATAAGCATGAAGTTAAATTTCATAAATATTATATTGAAAATGAATTTTACAATTTAAAAAAAAAAGATTAACGTTTAATGAAATGTTATAAATACGCGTGCTGTGCCTACGAAATTCGTCTGTTTATTGATTTCTTCAGAGTGAAATGTAATCAGATCATACGAATGATGGCCGCTTTTGAAAAATATTTTATATTATCAAACGTCACAGGGCGCATTTGAAAAGTTGTATGAAAATGAAAAAAATGGTCCACGTGTTGTTTCACGTGCATAAAGGTATATTTTTATACTACATAGGAGTGAATCGGGATATTCACGTGCTCTGCAGTGCAGTCAACCGTCGTATGAAAGCGTTGCGTGGTGTACACTAGTAGTCCCGCGTTTTTTGTTTCTATTACATGCTACATACGAGTCTAAGAATTTTGAAGAAAAGAGAAAATTATATGACATGGCCACGCACATCTAGTCGAATAGAGCGGGAATTTTTTTCCAGCCGTTGCTTCTATTCTAGATTATTCTCGCGCTTCTACGAGCTTCCGGTAATTAGTCATACGAGCTCATAATTTTTAGCAGCCAAAAAATTTCCCACTGACATACGTACAAATATTGTTGTCGACGGTGGTCATCTTTTCTTCAGAGGATTTTTTGTTTCGCCAAATCAATAAAAAATTTGTACGAGCTTTGAAAGACTAAATTGCATATAAAGACGGTTGAAATTGACTCGTGTGGTCTTTGCCGCTAGAGTGAGTTGGCCTCTGACAGCTAAAGGTGCGATTTCATTGGCTAAGAACATTCTAGAAGCGTCGCCGTCGCCGCGCTCTTCGCCTCGCCCTATAAAAGCCACGATCCGCTCCGCTCGCGCCACTCACGTTGCGACTCGTTAACAAGACACAAGAGTGAAACTCTTCGATTCTACTTCATACCCGAAGTTCCTTTTTCTACTTTGTTACAAGGTATGTAAATTTAACTACATCATTTTAGTTGGTTTTGCAATTTGATACTATAATACGTGAAGAGACGGTTTTTTCGTGCAATTATTACGGTTATTATTCGAGTTTGTGCTAGTGCCACGAATCTGTAAAATTGCGGTCGCCGACATTTTTTATCTCTGCGCACCTAGTCGTTGCTACGGCATATCAGCGATTGTTCGAGACGTTTCTACATTTTTTTTTATCGATGTGTCAAAGTTATTTTATTTTTTCTGGTGATTCTTAAGTTTTAGATTACTTGCATACTAGTTAAGCTTCGTCGATTTTTTTTTTTTTCATTATCGTGAAACTGAATATTGAATGGTGGCAACGCCTTGAATATTGATCCGACTAATCTGAATGTGCCAATCCATCAAACTAATTTTTCACGTTTCGTTGATGACTTACTCGGGTATTGCAAGTCTAAAAGATACAGCAAAATCTAGACTACCTACCCGACTAAAGTAAATGAAGACTTTTGGAAACTAAAATAGAATCTCTATAGCACCAAATTTTTCTTTCTTTTACAGACTAATACTGTTTAACTAGACAAGATGGCCAAGGCACCCGCAGTTGGTATTGATCTTGGAACCACCTACTCGTGCGTCGGTGTGTTTCAACACGGAAAGGTCGAAATTATCGCTAATGACCAGGGTAACCGCACTACGCCCAGTTATGTTGCTTTTACCGACACTGAGCGTCTCATCGGCGATGCTGCTAAAAACCAGGTTGCCATGAACCCAAACAATACTATTTTTGGTAAGTTGAATTAATTTAACCTGTATAACTAATTAAAATTTCGAGTCCATTATTATTCAATAAACAACTAGAAGCAAAATTTAATTTCCATGAGTCATTCAGAATTCATATGAGCTCAAGTCTGACTCATGTGCATCATCTTCCATGTATCAAAGATTTATATCCTATATATATATATATATATATATATTTATATCCTTGTACTTGTGTTAAAAGTTAAAATAACCTATTTTTTGTTTGCAATTTAGCTTAATATATTACTATATTATAAATAATAATTATTATTATATGATACGTTTCTATTTTTACAGATGCCAAGCGTCTCATTGGTCGTCGTTTTGACGATGCTACTGTTCAAGCTGACATGAAACATTGGCCCTTCAATGTTGTCAGTGATGGTGGCAAACCCAAGATTCAAGTTCAGTATAAAGGAGAAACGAAGACCTTCTACCCCGAAGAAGTGAGTTCGATGGTCCTGGTCAAGATGAAGGAAACTGCTGAGGCTTACCTTGGTAAGACCGTCACCAGCGCCGTGATCACCGTTCCCGCTTATTTCAACGACTCGCAGCGTCAGGCAACCAAGGATGCTGGTACCATCTCAGGCATGAACGTTCTGCGTATCATCAATGAACCTACTGCTGCTGCTATTGCCTACGGTCTTGACAAGAAGGCCACTGGTGAGCGCAATGTGCTCATTTTCGATCTTGGTGGTGGCACCTTTGATGTTTCCATTCTGACCATTGAAGATGGTATCTTCGAGGTCAAGTCTACCGCTGGTGATACTCACTTGGGTGGTGAAGACTTCGACAACCGCATGGTCAACCACTTTGTGCAGGAGTTCAAACGCAAGTACAAGAAAGACCTGACCGCCAATAAGCGTGCCCTCCGTCGTTTGCGCACTAGCTGTGAAAGAGCAAAGCGTACTCTTTCTTCATCTACTCAAGCCAGCATTGAGATCGATTCTCTCTATGAGGGTATTGATTTCTACACCTCGATCACCAGAGCTCGTTTTGAAGAGCTCTGTGCTGACTTGTTCCGTGGCACTCTTGAGCCCGTTGAGAAGTCTCTGCGCGACGCCAAGATGGATAAGGCTCAGATTCATGACATCGTCCTTGTTGGTGGATCTACCCGTATCCCCAAAATCCAGAAGCTTCTTCAAGACTTCTTCAATGGCAAGGAACTCAACAAATCGATCAATCCTGATGAGGCTGTTGCCTATGGCGCTGCTGTGCAGGCTGCTATCCTTGCTGGTGACAAGTCTGAGGAAGTTCAGGACTTACTTCTCCTCGATGTCACTCCTCTATCTCTTGGCATTGAAACTGCTGGTGGTGTTATGACTGCTTTGATCAAGAGAAATACCACTATCCCCACCAAGCAAACTCAGACCTTCACCACTTATGCTGACAACCAGCCAGGTGTACTTATTCAAGTCTATGAAGGAGAACGTGCCATGACCAAGGATAACAACCTTCTTGGAAAGTTTGAACTCAGTGGCATCCCACCTGCACCACGAGGTGTTCCTCAAATCGAAGTCACCTTCGATATTGATGCCAACGGTATCTTAAATGTCTCTGCTGTTGACAAGTCTACTGGCAAGGAAAACAAGATCACCATCACCAATGACAAGGGCCGTTTGAGCAAAGAGGACATCGAACGCATGGTCAACGAAGCTGAGAAATACAGGAGCGAAGATGAGAAGCAGAAGGAAACTATTTCTGCCAAGAACGGACTTGAATCTTACTGCTTCAACATGAAGAGTGCTGTTGAAGATGACAAAATCAAAGATAAGATCAGTGCTAGCGAGAAACAAACCGTCTTGGACAAATGCAATGAGATCATCAAATGGCTTGACGCTAACCAACTTGCCGACAAAGAAGAATATGAACACAAACAAAAAGAACTTGAAGGCATCTGCAATCCAATTGTTACCAAAATGTACCAAGGTGCTGGTGGAATGCCAGGTGGTATGCCCGGTGGTATGCCAGGTGGTTTCCCAGGCGCTGGTGGCGCTCCTGGAGCTGGTGCAGCTGGTGCTGGTGGCGCCGGTGGACCCACCATCGAGGAAGTCGATTAAATCATTCGCTCCATTGGTTATATGACAGTACCGGAGATGAAACATTCATTAAACTTTTAATATCAATCTGCAACTTTTTTTTTCATTGAAAATAAAATTCACATGTCAACAAAATAACTTTAAATTGTTCAATTATTCATAAAAACCCTTATTCTAATGACTAATTTTGTACTTCATAGTAACACCAATTAAATTATATATACAAAAAAAAAAAAATAATACACTAATTAGTGTAAGTTAATGATCTGAACTTAAATTGGATGCATTCATTATTATTTGGTTTATTCAATACGGGCAGAAATAGCAACCATAAGATGACAGTTACGTCCATAATTTTTATTAATATTTATTATTTATAATTCAAATTTTGTCACAAACAAAATTAAGTTCTACAATTTCTATTTATTTATCGTACATGAACGTTATTTGGATATTACTTAATATCAGCGCACATAAATACCATCTCAACTTCTGCATAAAATCTAAAGGAATCATCAAAAACAGGAGTCAATTGTATAATTTGTAGAAAATAAAATTAAGACGAGCTAGAAATCATCTTCAAGTAATTTCAATGAAAAAGCTCCAGTGGCGTGTAAGTTGTTTTTCCTTTTTTCTTTTTTTTCTGGTTGCCATTTTTAAGTGCAGCTAGGTTAACTGCATCTCCTAAATTGAATGTATGTGATCCTCGTATGGGTGCCATATACTCTTCCATCTCTGGATCAACATCTTCATCTGTTGGAGGTGTAAAATTAGAGGAAACTCTGCGATAAGAACCAGCCGTAGGCCGAGCAGAAGCTCCAATTTGAGCATATGATGGACCACTGTCTTTTGCCATCCATACACTATTTGCATTGCCTTCGTGAACACTAGAAGATGAGCTACTGAAAGAATTCATTGATGGAATAGATTCATTGATTGAAAGATTATAATCCATCTGGTGAAGTGAGTCGCATCTAAAAAATGCATTTTTAATCAATAAATTAAGGTAATTAAGTGGTATCAAAAGTGAAATTTAATGAATTGTATTACTAACTCTTCTGGGGAAAATTCTGGAAAATCTGTTCGTGATTCTAAATGAATGTTTGGTGTAGGGTATTTTCCCATTCGTTTGTTTTCAGCTTCAGCTATTTTTTTTTCACGACGTCGCTCGGCGTGTTCACGCTTTTTACGTTTGTATTGTTTCTCTCTAATTTGCGCTGAAATTTATTTAAAAAAAAAGTCAATTTTGTACAATATAGAAGTCAGTCAATAAAAATATTTTTTTACTTTCAAATTTTTTCCACACATTTGCTGAAATGAGTGATTGCATGTCAATTTCAACAATTTCATATACACTGCATAAAGGTAAATGTTCCAAATATCTTATTCTATGACGTGATTCTTCGGTGTAGCACTCATATTTTTTTTCCAATACTGTTCCTTCAATCATTTTAGGACTGTTTTCCAAGCTTCCATACTCTTGAATTAGCATGTCAATATTCATGGGATGAAGGTAAATATTTTGTCCATCGTTTGCTATAACGTTATTTATCAAAATTTTATATGAACTTGGATTTGATGGTGATTATTATATTTAGTTAAAATTTTTTTATACCTTGGTAAAAATAATAACATTTCTCGACATTTGCATTCACATTATTCTGCAGACGTTTATCAGGAATTGTAGAATCGTTGAGAAAATTTAATGACTCATCTTTTACGGATTTTTTTTCATCTATAATTGGCTTATTTCCTTGATCATCAGTCAAATTTGTACTGCTACCTTGTACTTTACCTCCAATTGTAATGTCCTGAAATTGATCCAAATCCTAAAAATGAACTTGTGATTAATGAAAAAGTGACTTCTGCAGAGATAAAAAAATTTTTTAATTATACTTCAAATAATATAGCTTCTTTGTACTCCAATTCTTTCAAAGCCATTTGAATAAAATCTTCAGTAGTAGGTTGATGGTCTGCTTCTCCCAAAAGCGCTTTCAGTTCATTTCGTTCAGATTCTAATATGTTCAGAATCTGTAAATGCAATAGTAATTCATTACAAAACTTATTTATCAAAAACTAAAAAAATGATTCTTATAAATTTTCATACATCATTTTTTTCAGCCAAAAGCAATTTAGAAACTGCTTGTTTCTTACTCTCAGCTATAGATAAAAATTTGGTAGTTGGAGTGGACATGATATCATCTACTGCAACTGCAACATTTGATTTTTTTTCTCTACGCATCAACTGTAGTATAACAGTATCTCCAACATTCAATACTTGATCAGTAATAACAGAAACGCTAAAAAGATTATTTCAGTTATTGAATAAAGTCATTAAAAATATATTGTCAATCAACTTACCTTTTCAAATCATGCTTATGAATAACAGAGTTGTAACAAATGGGACAGTGAGCTTGTTTTCCTTCTTCTTTTTTTACTGATAAATATTGAAGAATACAATGCCAACAATAAACGTGACAACATTTAGTTATTTTTGCAGCTACAGGAGGATACATGCAAATAGGGCATATTGGATATTCTGAACTTCTCAACCGCTGTAAAGTAGATTATTATAATTAAAATTTCATACATAAACAAAAAAATATTTACAATTAAAAAATTAATCTTATTTCTTACAATCTGTTGTATTAGTGCCCAATCAACCAATTTATTGGAGTCATTTAAGAATACTGAATAATCTCTATCATCAGGTACAATGAACTGGCAGCTGAAATGATTATTATTAGTTTAACTTAATATCAAATATAAATGAATAAATTATAAACTTACTTAGAAAGCAGAAAAGCTTCTTTGTTGTATTTATGATGATGACTCTGGTTAGATGATCGATTGTTGTTGCTATAATGATTCAACATTCTTGACTCATAACGAAAATTTACCAAGTGTTGAATATCGGTCAAATTCTGATTGATGTTTGGTTTTTTATTTTTCTGTACCATAACTGAGCCATGCTCAGCTGATTCGTATTCCATTACCTAAAAAATTTAATGATCACTTAATATATTAAAAACAATTATTTTATTATTTCATCATATCAATCTATTAAAAATACCTTGGAACCCTCCTTTGAACTGCCATGACATTGTCCTTTAGATTTTGGTCTCTTATCAGCATTTTGTGTTTTCTGTGCATTGGACCTCTTGTAATCATTTTTAGGGATATTACTAGAATTGATTGGTTTATAGCGTTGCGATGATTTAGCAGGCCTTGAATTAATTCCATCTGAAATATGATACATTCGAGTTGATTTTTTATTGAAACTACAAGCAACGATTGATAATAATTGTATAGAATGGTAATTAAATATTCAAGAAAAAATATTTGATAAATGCAGGGAAGTCAATAATCTTTGAAATAAGAATGCTACTGATACATCTTCTCAATGGCTTAAAAATTTACAGAGCATCAAATATTAGAAACTGGAAAATTGATAAAAAGTTTGAAATGTATAAAAGCACAAAGAGAAAATTCATCATGGCGGCCGTACAAAAACATCACACAATGGAAACTCATTGTTACCTTGAGATCTTTTAGCTTCAGTTGAAGAAGATTTGCACGCTTGGTGCTGCTGCTGATATTTGGCTTTTTTGTCCATAATAGATGCTGATTGCAGTGCCAGAAGCTGCTGTTTTACAGAGGACTGATTGTCGTCCGTTCTTTAAATGTGTGCCTTTATCAAGGCAACGAGCAGACACAAGCGAGAGCAGGTCCCCTCCGTATGGAGAAACGTTAAATCGTTGCAAATTCGTCATTTTCTTTCAGTAAGCCATGTTTGAACTAGTGCAAAAGAAAAAAATGTACCCAGTGATGCGTACAATTTATTGATTCCGAAGAGGGATCGACGTGAGCGAAGTTTTTCGCGAAGGACTAGGAGTCCTAACACGAGATTGTTTCACTTTTTACAAACTGCCAAGTAATGCGTGAAGAGCAGTAGCAAAACTTGCCGAAGGTCCAATTCAAATCGAATTCGAATTACACTTTAATATTTCAGAGGCAAAAAGTTATTTGATTCGTGATGACACGTTAGCAACGACCAGGAAGAAATTTGGGCACTATCGACGAACTTGACTTATACAATAGCAGAAGTAAATGGAAGGTTATAAGAGATATTGCGTTCAAAACTCAAACTATATAAAGATGATTCTATGTAAGACGGCACGCGGACAAATGATCTCGCGGCCACCGTACTATGAACTCGATAGATAGGCACAACAAGCACTTGGTTGTGCGATGAAGTTGAGGAGGTCTTCAGCTCTCCGACGGAAACTTGGATTCCTCGTCGATTTCGTCGCTGTGATGGCGACGATACTGAACACTCAGCTTCGATCAGCCCAGTAGCTACATAACTATAGGTATATATATATATATATATATATATGTTCTGTTACTCTATTGCTTGTTTTGCTTTGCAAAAGTATCTCACCTGCAATGTGAGATAAGATGACTGCCAAGTTCAGATACGCTCAGTGGAGACAAATAACAAAACGACAGTGATGCAGTTAACCTTGTTGCTTTTTTTTGATAGCGGAACCATAATTAAAAAATTTCATATGACAACCAATTTGTTTCTTAACTATTCGCTGATTCGTAAATTGATTAAAATGTACTGTCAGCATAATAACTGACTGTGGTCAGATTGTTCTACGTTGACATATCCAACTGATTTAAATTTTGCACAAACTCTAGATTCATCTGCAGATAAGATAATCAACTTTCTTTAATTTTTTGGCCATATTTTGCAAATTATTCTACGTTCCTTGTTCGAAAAGATTACTTCGTAGTACTACTCCTCGGTCGTAGATGTCGCACTCTTTCAGAGATGAATTCTTACGGTCGCACCGCTCTCTCGCCGCCTCTCGTGGCGCGCCATGCTCATTATTCCTTTGTGCGTCGTAGTGGAAAGTCGCAAAAAAGTCGCAACAATTTTTAAAGAAAATGAGCTCCGAATCGGAAAAAGAGAAACAGGCCAAGAAGCGTAAGCGATCTACAGAGATTGATAAGCTTGAGAAGGAAATGTTGGAAATGTCAAAGAAGCTGAGAATGTTACAGCAAAATGACCAGAGGGCAACTGATGCCGACGAGTCAGGTTAGTAAAAATGTCGATAGCTGAACTCGAAACTAAGTCGA
>CACVKI010137718.1:0-19295 GCA_902732785.1 Trichogramma evanescens | reverse complement strand
TTTTTAAAAAGTGCATTTTCACATTTTTTATTAATATGATCGGTTTGCGCTTAAAAAGTTTTATTAAACTGCCAAATCTCACGTTTGCGCGTCAAAAATTTTCCAAGGAAAAGTGCATTTTCAAAATGGGTGCTGGAGTTCCAGCACCCAGAAGAAAAGATGCTATATTTTAAATATTTTTATATTTTCGACACGACTAGAGCACCTAATCGTTTGTTCGTGAAAAGCGCAAACGATTGGTGCATACCATTTAACTCTACGGTACATAAAACACATAAATTTATTCAAAATACATTAATTACGTGCATCTCGAAATTCTGGCACCCGCGTCAGCACTCATCATGCGCACTGCATTATAGTGAGAAGCCGTTAGCCGCTGCCGGACAACAGGCGCGTCATGCAGAGAACAGGTTATGCAACAACATCAACATCGTGCGTTATAGGTTGTGTTCAAGCAATTAATTATCTCCAACAGCACGACCTGTACAAAGCATTATTAATTGTAATTTCTTCTTGTGAATATTTTAATCATTTTGGTATTCAAAGAGTACAATTTTTTTTTAATTACATTTTTCAATGCAATCTATAGAAGCTGGTACACTACATGCTATGCTGAACCCTCAAATGATCAATGTAATTAACCAATATCAGGAGTTTCTAACAACAGCGAAGCTCAATATATGCAGCAAGGTGCAGAAATAGTTATGCAAGGGCAACAATACCCCACAATAATTGCTTATCATATGTCGCAGACTAGTACTAAGGAATACTTGGAGGTAACAAAAATTTTTTGTCATGAGATTGAAAATTTTACTATAAATGTAATTAAAAATATAAACTATTTTCACAGAAACTTCCTAATAAGATGATAAACTTCAGGCAAAATCAAAATCAATGGATTAATAATTTTAGTTCTTTCAAGCAAAAAAGTATTAATTTTAATGTACCTTACACCAATGAAGCACCACCAGATATATTAGGATTAGAATCATCTGATCCTGATTTCTGGAATCAACAATCTAATATTCAGAATATTAATGGCAATAATCCAATAGGAAACCCTGAATCAGCAGTAGACAATACGAGTATTAACGTGCCTTGCCTTGTGCCCAACTCTTTCAGTAGTACAGGTGTTTACATGCAATGATTGCTTCAACAAATATTGAACTTATTTATTTAAAACCTTATTTTATAACAAGTAAATTATTTTCTTCAGCTAATGCCCAACCTATTAGTGATCCAATGATAGAACCAAATACCAATTTTATAGGTAATACGATTCCAGAGTCAGGAAGACTAGTGCAATCTTCTTTGCAAAGAGTTGAAGTTTCAGATGAAAAATTAACTTCTGAACAGCGGCAACTTCGAGAAGAACAACTTTTATCTCTAAAAAATCTTGGCCAAATGTTAATGTGAGAAGCTGATGGATATAAAGGGATTCAAATGGAGTTAACACAAGGGAATAATGTGCAAAATCGAATGAACAATTTACCACCCGTTAGTGGGCCAAATCAATACCCACCACAAGATTGGCAGAAATCTCAATCGCTTCAAAACCACAAGGTTTGTTATTATTTCTTTTTAATATGTATCAGTACTAAATGCAATTATACATTTCTAAATGTTTGTATAGACCAATCTTGAAAGTCCAGGAATGCCTATTAGAAATATTTGAGGTGGTGGTATAGTTGGTGGTCCATATAGTATAAATGGAAATAGAACAAATAGTGGCCGTATTGTTGGACCCCCAGAGGACCACAAAGTTAAGGACCACCACCAGATTACAATAGACAATTTCAATTAGGTAGTGGTGGATCTGCTACGACTCAAGCTCTTGGTAGTCAAAGGTCGTCCACAGAAGCTTTTGGAACTCATTTACAAGGTCAAAGCCCAACCAGTCAAGATTCGCCAGCTGGAGTACCACCAACGAGAATTAATAATAGTAATCCAGGAACCACATTATTACACAATCATCTTGCAACTTCTCTCAAGTCCCAGTTCAAAAAGGGGTTTCGGTCATAGTCCACATACACCCCATACACCTCACACGCCAGGAAGTGCAGTGCCACATTAGCCTAATATCGATACCACTAAAACTGGCAACGAAAATACCAGAGCTCAAAGCAGCCCTGCATCACATAAAGCCAGCCTTGCTGATATGGGCATGGGTCCACCTCGGACTATACCTGCATCTCCTAATACCAACATTGATACATCACCGACATCCAAAAAGCTTCAACAGCAACAGCTGCAGCCAAATGTTACAAATATTGGTCCAACAACTCAAAGCAATATTTATCCATGAAAGTTCTTCCTTTTTGAACTAATCCTTTAACATCATTTATATGATAATTAAGAAAATTTGATGCTCGAAAAGGAATGGAGTTTAAATCATTGAACTGATGGAGTGTTGAACAGGTACTAGACGATGCCAAATCATAGTAGTTTGTTTCATTCTCCATATTGGTCCAAGATGGAAAATAACTTGAAACAACTTTAAACTCAGAATGTAATTCTGTAAAATAGTAACAATAGTAACCATTTGGCTTTGCTGTTTTCATTATCTATTTACATAAGATATTGAACGGCTTTTTATTGCTTCAATGTGACGTACTATATTTCATCACTTGTTTCAACATTCACCTCAATTTTATTTGTAAAAATATCAGCTCAATTTTCTTCTTTTTCATGTGATTGAAAACGATTAAACTTCTCTTTAAGGTTTCAATTATTGAAATGTTTTTCCAATACTTCTCTTGGCAAATCTACCATTTTGACAGAAGTATATGGTAATGAAGAAAGTTTAATGCTCGTAAAGGAATAGAGTTTAAATCATTGAATTGATGCCGTGTTAAAGAGGTACTAGAAGACGCTAAATCATAGTAGTTTGTTTCATCTTTCATATTGATCTAAGATAGAAAATAACTTAGAACAATTTTAATCTCAGGATATAATTCTGGAAAATAGTAACCATTTGGCTTTGCTGTTTTCATATTACTGTTTATATATGATATTGAACGACTTTTTATTGCTTCAATGTGACGTACTATATTTCATCACTTGTTTCAACATTCACCTCAATTTTATTTGTAAAAATATAAGCACAATTTTCTTCTATTTCATGTGATTGAAAACGATTAAACTTCTCTTTAAGGTTTCAATTATTGAACTGTTTTTCCAACACTTCTCTTGGCATATCTATGATTTTGACAGAAGAAAACATAACTATAAATATATCTTTGACCATGTTATCAAAATCTTCAAGATTCATACATAAACTTAATTGAATTACACATTTGATATAAAACTCTTTCACAAGTTGAGGTTTCCAATAAAAGTGCTCTAGATTACTAACAGCTATTAATAAGCTAACAATATCTATATGTAAATAAACTGGAACATCAATGTTGTTATAACATTTTGAAAGGTACTCTTCAAAAGTGCACGGATTGACTGATGTACAAAAGCCATTCATAATTTTCTGATCATAAATCATTGCCAAATTTGAAGGTAATGGTGTTCTTGATTTCAGAATGCGCAAAATGAAATTATAAACAAATAATTCATCTACACATTCTAAAATAACATGCATATGATGCCTCAGCCAATGCAACAAAATGAATTGAATGGAAGCTGTCATATGGGCCCTGGGCCTAGTTGTCCTGGACCTGGACCTGGGCCTATTGGAAAACTAAGCGATGTAACAAATTTAAATATGCTGCGACCAGTTATAGTCCAACTTTGCAATCTGGCAGCCCAGGAATGCTTGGGTCAAGGGCCTAATGCACCTAATACAATTCAGTATCTGACGGTAAGGCCGAACATAGGACATCCGCCTAGAGATAGAAGAAACAGATGATCATAAAGTGCAGGAGGGAAATATCACAGATCTCACTAAAGTAGGAATTTTATCAATCCTAGTTTGTGATGGAGTTACACACAAAGTGATACAAGATGCCCTCACAAAATTTGCAAGTTGATAATAACTGTCTACAAATTTAGCTAAAATTATGTATACTATATTACTGTAAATAAAAATATTAATACTTTGTTTTTTACAAATAGAATAATAAAAAAATTAGATAATTGATAAATTCGTTGATTAATTTGAAAAAAACCTAAATTAACGCCTTGTCTACTGTCATTTTTTGGTAATACTGTACTGGTCCTGTGATATTTATATTTTTGATTTCTGCAGTAATTTGAATCTTGAAATAATTTAGCAAGCTACTTTGGGTTCTTCATTTGAATTTTCACTAAAAATGCATTCAGTTTTTTTTTGTTCATTGATTGACTCGATAAAGATTAAAGTGATTCCATGTCAAAGTTACTAAAAGGACATCCACCCTCATAAGCAGCTCCAGGAAATTGTTCCTGAAGATAATATTTATCTCATGCGAAAAACATGCATAGCTACCAGTTTTATGATTTCAAATTTAAAAGAAACTTGCATGTATACATCTTTACAACTTGGAGTTTTATAATTTATTCTGCCACCTTCTAAGCCATACATATGTCTTATACGGTAGTTAAATTTTTTGGCATCAGTTTGCTAATCATGATTGCAAAGAGCTTTAAAGTTATGGGGTTTAGAATACTTATTTCTCCACTACAGTAAAGATTCTTCTAAACTCATTCCTCACTCTTTTAGAAATAAAGTTTAGTCAAATCCAGCATAATGACTTAAACGATGCTTCAGTCTGAGTTGAAAGTGCAAATGTTGCATACAATTATGTGAAAAATTTGATAATTTATTGTCTATATTTTATTTAATCTTTTCAAACTTGTAAACTTGAGGATTTAAGCCTTGATGCAAGTTTTTACTAATATATTGGAAACAAGAATCAGTGAAAAGCTGTCAAGCAATTTGTTTTTGATATTTACTTTAAAAAATTATGAAAATTTTGAATAATGATTAAAACAATTCTTTCCACCGAGAACAATATACTGTGGTTAAGCCTTTATCCAATACAACAGACCTTGCTTTTATCATTTTTGGTACCAATTCAAAATTAACTGGTGGAATCATAGAAATGATTAGTAAACAAATGAATAAAAAAATTATAGATTTAAATTATTGGATTTTTGTAAAACTTTATTATGATATTTTATGATGAATTAGTAATCTTTCGACGTAGATGGTAACTGTTATCTGTCGCCACATTTTACAGCAGCAGAAAGCTGACAGCAGCCTATACAGTGTACGCAGAGACGAACAATTATGTGCACTGTACTATGCTTGATGATTATAAAATCTCTAGGTGTGCATTAAAAAGAACATATATTTACGCAGTCGTCATTCGTACACATAGGAACGCGATTTTTTATTCTTATATCGATTAGGGAATCGATAATGATAAAAAATTTGATTTAAATTTCCTTCTTTTTTCAAACGGATATTTGAAGCCTTAGACCAATGAAATCGCACCCAATCAAAATGACGCAAGCGCCGTTTCGACTCTTCGGCCTGGCGCACTTTTCGAAGAATTCAAGTCACCGGCTGCTCCAACTTAGTCTGTTGCTCATCGATGGTTTGCCGCTCGTTTGGTTGTTTGTTGTTTGCTCGCTTGTTTATTGCTCATCAGCAGTTACTGGATTTTCTCCAAACTTTATCTCTTACAATAATAAATTCTCGTAAGATCAAGTTTTCTTCAATTGTTCTAAATAATGCACGCACTTTTCGAAGAATTCAAGTCACCGGCTGCTCTGATTTAGTCTGTTGTTCATCGATTGTTTGCTGCTCGCTCGCTTGTTTTTTTCTCATTGCCTCGACTTCGTATGGCAAAAGGTATTTATTGTTGTAAGGAATTGTTTTTTAAAAATTCTATTTATCTTTGTGCATTTGTCTTACAGTTGAACATTTACTTAAAAATCAATTGCCATCATGCCTGCCGTCGCGACTACATCCGATGATGATATCATACAGGTCCTGAAAGAACATCCTGAAATTTTTGAAAACAATCACCTGATCAAAGAAAAAAACGATAAATGGAAGCCCATCAAAAAGAAGCTTCCAAACATTTCCTTACACAATTTGTACATTAGGGTACAGCAAAACAGGTCCTGTAATAAACGAAATGTTACAGGCATACAAGATAGACTTAAGAAAATATTTTCCTATCGCTGTGAATTACCAGTGTTAAAAAGTGTCCAAGATATTCAAGCAACTCGTAAAAGCATCGAAGATAATGCAGAAGTGCAAATTCCTTGTCAAACACACACATATCTTGATGAGTTTGACATAATTCATCAAATGAAATATGACGTTAATTGCAGTCATGCAATTAACTCAATTTCATGTAAGAAGTTTGAAATCATATATTTTTTACAAGAGCAGCTCGACTTATTCAAAGTTGTTATTAATTGTAAGTTGCCAATAATATTTATTAAGATAAGTAACATTGTTGATAGAACAAAAATGAGATGTCACATCAGTGAACTAGTATCATACATCTCATTGTCTTGTGTAATGGAAGCTCAATTAGTAACAACTTTCGCTCAAGGCCTTGCAGAATGTGTAGATGAATTATTTGTTTATAATTTCATTTTGCGCATTCTGAAATCACGAATACCATTACCTTCAAATTTGGTAATGATGTATGATCAGGAAATCATGAATGGGATTTGTACAGCAGTTAATCAGTGCACCTTTCAAGAGTATCTTTCCAAAGTTTATAATAAAATTGATGTTCCAGTTTATTTACACATAGATATTGTGAGCTTATTAATAGCTATAAGTAATCTGCAGCATTTTCATTCAAAACCTAAACTTGTGAAAGAGTTTTATGTTAAATGTGTAATTCAACTAAGTTTATGTGTGAATCTTGAAGATTTTAATAAGATGGCTAAAGATATATTTACAGTTATGTTCTCTTCTGTCAAAATGGTAGATATGCCAAGAGAAAAATTGGAAAAACAGTTTAATAATTCAAACCTTAAAGAGAAGTTTAAGCGTTTTGAATCATATAAAAAAGAAGAATATTGTGCTTATATTTTTACAAGTGAAATTGATGTGAACGTTAAAACAAGTGATGAAACAGAACATCACATTGAAGAAATAAAAAGTAGTGCAATATCTTATGTAAATAGTAACTTGAAAACAACAGAGCCGAATGGTTATTATTTTCCAGAATTGTATCGTGAGTTTAAAGTTGTGTTAAGTTATTTTCCATCTTGGACGAACATGAAGGATGAAACAAACTACTATGATTTGGCATCGTCTAGTACCTGTTCAACACTCCATCAGTTAAATGATTTAAACTCCATTCCTTTTCGAGCATCTAATTTTCTTAATTATCATATAAATGATGTTAAAGGATTAGTTCAAAAAGGAAGAACTTTCATGGATAAATACAAAGATAATCATAAGGAAATAAAAGAGTATCAAAAACATTATTGCTTGTCATTTGAAGAAAATTGGATGGGACAGAATAATTGCAATGTCAAACTCACTTATAATGAAGATACAGAAGATCATGAAGTGCAGGAGGTTGATTCAGAAAACCAATCATCAATGCATATTCAAACAATATCTACATCTGAAACAACATCTAATTCTGTCGAAAAAGATTTATTCGCATTAAAACAATTTCTACCCAAATCAACACAAGCATTAACAAAAACTGATAAAGTTAAAAAACCTCAATTTAAGCCAAATAGTAGTAAATATTTGCAAAATAACTGCAATGCCAAACTCATTAGTGAAAGAAATCCAAGTGATTATGAAATGGAATTAGATAATTCAGAATTGCAATCATCAATACATATTCAAGATGAAACGACATCTAATTCTGCTGAAAAAGATATATTCTCATTAAAACAATTTTCACTCAAATTTACACAACCATCAACAAAAACTTTAATAGTTGGCAGCCAAGTCAAGCCAAAAGTTAGTAAATATTTACAAAGTAACTGTAATGTAAAACTCATTGATAACAAAGATGCTGTTGTCAATGGAATGGAGGTAGATCATTTGGAAATCCAATCATCTGTAAATATTCAAGATGAAACAGCGTCTAATTCTGTTGAAATAGATTTTTTCAAAAATCAACAACTTCTACCTGAATGTACACAACCATCAACAAAAACTTTAATAGTTAGCAGCCAAGTCAAGCCCAAAAGTAGTATATATTTACAAAATAACAGTAATATAGTCAAAGTCATTAATAACAAAGTTGCTGTTGAGCATGGAATGGAGGTAGATCATTCGAAAATCCAATCACCAGTACATATTCAAGATGAAACAGTGTCTAATTCTGTTGAAAAAGATTTTTTCAAAAATCAACAACTTCTACCTGAATGTACACAACCATCAACAAAAACAATTAAAGTTAAAAAACCCCAAGTCAAGCCAAGAAGTAGAAAATATTTGGATCCTTGCCCTAGCATGAAAATTATCCATCAGCAGAAATCAACAGCTCGGAATAAATTAAAAGAGCAATTACTTCAAAATGAGTCACTACACGGTGTAAGAAAGATAAATAAAAAAACATATGCATTGGAAAATTCATCTACTATTGATAGTATCATGGAAGTGGTCAAATTTTCGTTTTTAAATTATAACGATTTTAAGACTAGTAAGGACTTGACATGTTCAAAATTTTGTGATGACGTTTGCATAGTTAAATGTTTAATTGATTGCACAACTAGTGGTCGATTTGCTCGATTTTATAACACTCGAGCCAAAGTGATATTGAAAATTGGATCTTCTCAAGGAGACAGGATAAGCATCAATGAAAACGTTGGATCAATCTTTGAAAAATTAATGAAACTCCACTATTCTCATGAAGTAACCGGACTTTGTATTATGTGCGACGATGTGTTTTGCTGCGATGGACCGATTCTTGTTTTTCCAGAAATTGATAATTTCACAATTGAAAATTTGGAGCGACTTGTCCAAAATTACTTTACAAATTTGCACATAAAATGTGATAATTGCAGTGATGATTGCATGGTATCATATTATTTTGGAGCTTATCTTGCTATTGATATTGAAAAATTACAATTGTCAATGAAGCTCGATGAAATCCCAAATCAGATAGTAATTTTAAATTCCAAACTAGAACCTAACACATTTGTTCTTTCTGGAGTTGTTGGAAATGATGGAGAGTCTCTTAATGATAACGTCAGTTATTGTCGAAGCGTAAACAATTTTTGGGACAAGAGAAGCAATACTGAAAAGAAAATTCTTAAATTTAAGAAATTACCATTAGTATCTTTAAAAATCTTGTTTTATGTGAAAATAACTAAACATTAGTTGTAAAAAAATCCAAAATCTATTACCTATAAGCCATGTGTGTGATACTATTTCCTATATAAAAAACATTTCACCTGTTTAGTTGTAAATCACAAAATAATCTAAAGAAAGAATTTTAATATCAACTATAAACAATAATATTTCGAATTTAAAATATCGAGTGTATATTTGGTTATCAGTTTATCACAAGTCATTAATTCTAGTTTATCTGTAACTAATTTTGAAATAAAATTTTGTATTTTAAAGCTTTAATTTTATATAAGATTACTTAATCAATAATCATAATACTAATAGTGCTCTTCTGTTCAATGATTTATAACTTATTGCTGACAGAGAATGAATTATTAGTTGTTGCAAAAGTTATAAACAACATAGAGCTATATGATTATATTCATTGATTGTGAAACGTACAGAGTGTCACAAGACCAATCCTCTTTGTGCACCCATTGCTGTATTATCTTATCATATTCATTCAATTGTACACACTATAATTGTTTTAGCTTTAAGAATCAGTCATTTTTTGATAATGATAAGTATTATCTTGGATTCTTGTCAAACTCTTAGAAATTTGATGTGTCAATTACAAGGGCTAAGTGTTTTTTGATGGTTATTGAAAATTCTAGTGTTTTGCAAATAGATGAACATTGATATCTAATAATAATTATCGTATGACCAATAGTGCATATCTTGGGATCTTATTTTCGTTTAAAAAACTAGGCCTTACTCAAAAATTATAGAAATTATATACTTACAAAAAAGAAAAAAATTTGCTTTGAGTATTGATTAATGATTTAGCCTTTATTAATGTAGCTAATAATATCTGAATATTGTATACAATTTTAGTTTTCCAATTTTTGATAGTTATCTTAGAATTACATTTATTCAAAATTTTTTAGTGCTTTTGAAGATGATGTCATTTTGCAAAAATCAAAGCCCTCTACAATTCCGCAAAGACAAAATAGTTGCCATACTACTTTAGTTACTCTTAAAGTTTCAACTCTGAGAGCTTATTATCACATTCATAATGCTAAAGTAGAATGAAAGAACAAACAACTCAAAAAATGGAAAAAATGTAATGATGATCATTTTTTTTTTAAATATTTTAATTGAACATTAAATTATTTACTGCCCCATCTCAGTTACTTTAATTTATTTTTAAATTTATTGAAAATAAGTGGAAATATAGCTAGTTACAAGATTCTTAGAATAGACGCAGCAAGCAGACAGCAGCCTATATACAGTGTACAGAGAGACAACAATTAATGTGCACTGTACAGTTGGTACTTATAAAATCTCGAGGTGTGCTTTAAAAAGAACATATTTACTTAGTCGTCATTCGTACACATAGGAACACGATTTTTTATTATTATATCCACTAGGGAATCAATAATAATAGAAAATTTGATTTAAATATAAGACTTATCTAAGACTTTTTACAAATATACTTGTAAGCTGAAATTATAGTATATACATCCACATGTACATAAATAAGGCTAAAAAATAAACTTTAATTACATTTAATTTATTTTCAGTTTATTTTTCTGTTAGAAGTCATTAATGAATGTCCAATTTACACTTATAGTATAGTAAATACAGTAAATAATATATTATTAGTTTTTACAGTAAACAAGAACATGTATTTTAATCTGAGAAAAGCTTTTTCTAATGTCTTTTTTTTGAACAGTATCATCCTTTAACTCCCATGTATCATTTAAAGCTGAATATAAATATGATACATAGTGATTTGGCTCATATGCAATAACTCCAGTCAATTTTAAAGTGAAATTAGAATATGTCAAAATCAGTGGTATATCTGATGTGTCACAAAAGAAAGCCTTTCTTTGAAAAATAGATTCAATATCTATGATAATAAAAGAGTCTATACTATATAATGTTTTCTCTGCTGAACCCTGGCAACTTCTACATTTCAACTCTGTGCCTTCAAAGACACTTTGCACACATAGGCTTATAGTATCTTTTATAGATGAGTCTCTATCACTTAAATGTGGAATTTTTGTTTCTTGAACAATTAATGGTCTTCCAGCTTCATTTATACTACTATGACATTCCTCACAAGCAATAAGATTAACTGAGCCACCGGTCGATCCAAGCAATAGGGTAAGTAGAGAGTTGACGTTCACTTCACAATTGATGGATACCAAACTGTTTCTTTCTTTAGGAGAAAGTAAAGGATGAATAAGTGTAGCTCTGCCTTTTTGAAATTCCAAATCTGTAACATTTTTATTCAAATATTCATGGGCTAATTTGAATAATGAATTTTTGTGTTGGTGCTTTTCAAAGTACTTTGCCACTGTATTTGGATATGATGTAGCCGAATGAACAAATAATTCAAAAATGCTGTCAAAAGCACATGTATTTGTGAAATGTACACGTCTACCTTGAAAATCGATTGGAATCTGTATTAGACTCCCATTTATAATGTGTACAGAATTGCTTTTAACAATGTCAACAGATGTCAAATCATTATCATCCATCATCGAATTATCATCAACAATCATTAAATTATCATCAGCCATCATCAATTCTTCATCATCATCATGTACAATAATCTGCTTATCTGTTGCATTCTTTTTTCGTAGATATTCTTTCATCTGAGACAATCCTTCTTTAGTCGCTCCATCAAGAATCCTTAAGTGATTTATGAGGAATCTGTTGATTGTGACTACTTTATTCATATTATAATTAGTTCTCATAATCCTGTATCCTAATTCAGATCCACTTGATGTAGACACGTTGCTAGTTTTGTATTCAAAAAAGGGATGCATTATACTAGTCCATGCTGGGAACTCAGTAAAGAGTGATTCCAAATTGTCAATCAATCCTGGTACACAATAAGAATTCACTTCCGTAAAATTGTTACCCTCAGCCTGCAATAATTGTATACTTTCTAATTTTATTTCCTTTATATACTTGGCCATTTTGCATGATTTTATTTCATCCGGATCATCTATTGCAGAACTTGTTAAATTTTGTGCACAGTTTTCTGGATCTTCTTCCTCATATGAAAAGTGAGCAATTTTTTTTTCTAAATAAGAAAAGTATTCATCACACACACTTGAGCTGTCAATCCCCTCACTTTCACATACAATAAAAAGACCTAGAATAACTTTTCTGATCATTTTTATGTCTCTTATTTCCAGAGCAAAGGCAATCACTCTCAAATAGAAGTCCTTGGCGACTGGATTAGTTTTTAAAGGATGAAATACTTTCCACCGTGTCACTGCTTTTATTAGATGATTTCTGTCTCTTTTCACTAGTGTCTTAGGTTTGATGACAGACTCTTTGGTGATTAGAGATAGACAATCATCTAAATAATCGGAGTAGAAAGAATTATTGAAGGCAAGGCACAGAGCATTTAAAAGGGCCTTGGAGCAGTCAGCAACTATTTCATACGGTGGTGATGCTCCAGACTTGATCCATGCCCGTAACCATAAAAGGATGGTCTCTGTATCATGCTTACTGGAGAGCATTTGAGATAAGAAACAAATCTTATTATCAATCTTGACACATAGATTGTATAAAAATATTGGACCACTGGAATGTCCCTTTAAAATTTCTACCGGTCTCACAAATCTCCCAGCTGCATCTATAGAAATAGACAGGTGTTCGCTTGATACTTGATTGGACAGTTTAATTTGAAGCTCCGACCAGTACCACACAACCACAGGGTCAGTTGACACCCTCCTAACACTGACACTATTTTTCTCCATTATCAATAATAAAGAATCTAAAGGAGGACCTGGGTAATCTTTAAGATTCAATTCCTCATCTCTTGCTTCCTGCCTTGCCACTTGATAGACAGGTGTAGAATGGTGAAAAGGTGAAGCAGTACCACTATCGTTCATGGACTTTGCAGCATTCAAGTGTTTGAATAATGTTGGCTGCACGTGCAACAATTTTTGTTTAATGATTTTTCTTCGATTGTTTGCAAGTCTCCTCCTGTTTTGATGGGGTATGCCAACAGTGTTTTTTGTTTTTACCCATATGGAAACTCCTTGACCTTCTATGGGTTTTTCTTGGCAAACTCCATGAATCTGATTACAGCACTCCTTACAATAACCTTTGAAGATAAAGAATGGAAAACCCTTTTTCTTGAAAAATTGTTGTTTCTCATACTTGAAAGGACAAGGTATTGGAGCGTAATCTCTTCGTACAGCTGAAAGGATGGTATCACCCCAACCGCTCTGCATTCTCAGAACCTTTCTGTCCTGCTCTTGCACTTCTACAGCTTTAATAGGACTCCATTCTTCATCTTCTAATTTAATCATGAACATGTCAAAATCTGACATGTTGAAAATTTGATTGCATGACTGCAAGACAAGTACGAAAAAAAAGTATTATTTTCATGCATTATTTAGAACAATTGAAGAAAACTTGATCTTACGAGAATTTATTATTGTAAGAGATAAAGTTTGGAGAAAATCCAGTAACTGCTGATGAGCAATAAACAAGCGAGCAAACAACAAACAACCAAACGAGCGGCAAACCATCGATGAGCAACAGACTAAGTTGGAGCAGCCGGTGACTTGAATTCTTCGAAAAGTGCGCCAGGCCGAAGAGTCGAAACGGCGCTTGCGTCATTTTGATTGGGTGCGATTTCATTGGTCTAAGGCTTCAAATATCCGTTTGAAAAAAGAAGGAAATTTAAATCAAATTTTTTATCATTATCGATTCCCTAATCGATATAAGAATAAAAAATCGCGTTCCTATGTGTACGAATGACGACTGCGTAAATATATGTTCTTTTTAATGCACACCTAGAGATTTTATAATCATCAAGCATAGTACAGTGCACATAATTGTTCGTCTCTGCGTACACTGTATAGGCTGCTGTCAGCTTTCTGCTGCTGTAAAATGTGGCGACAGATAACAGTTACCATCTACGTCGAAAGATTACTAATTCATCATAAAATATCATAATAAAGTTTTACAAAAATCCAATAATTTAAATCTATAATTTTTTTATTCATTTGTTTACTAATCATTTCTATGATTCCACCAGTTAATTTTGAATTGGTACCAAAAATGATAAAAGCAAGGTCTGTTGTATTGGATAAAGGCTTAACCACAGTATATTGTTCTCGGTGGAAAGAATTGTTTTAATCATTATTCAAAATTTTCATAATTTTTTAAAGTAAATATCAAAAACAAATTGCTTGACAGCTTTTCACTGATTCTTGTTTCCAATATATTAGTAAAAACTTGCATCAAGGCTTAAATCCTCAAGTTTACAAGTTTGAAAAGATTAAATAAAATATAGACAATAAATTATCAAATTTTTCACATAATTGTATGCAACATTTGCACTTTCAACTCAGACTGAAGCATCGTTTAAGTCATTATGCTGGATTTGACTAAACTTTATTTCTAAAAGAGTGAGGAATGAGTTTAGAAGAATCTTTACTGTAGTGGAGAAATAAGTATTCTAAACCCCATAACTTTAAAGCTCTTTGCAATCATGATTAGCAAACTGATGCCAAAAAATTTAACTACCGTATAAGACATATGTATGGCTTAGAAGGTGGCAGAATAAATTATAAAACTCCAAGTTGTAAAGATGTATACATGCAAGTTTCTTTTAAATTTGAAATCATAAAACTGGTAGCTATGCATGTTTTTCGCATGAGATAAATATTATCTTCAGGAACAATTTCCTGGAGCTGCTTATGAGGGTGGATGTCCTTTTAGTAACTTTGACATGGAATCACTTTAATCTTTATCGAGTCAATCAATGAACAAAAAAAAACTGAATGCATTTTTAGTGAAAATTCAAATGAAGAACCCAAAGTAGCTTGCTAAATTATTTCAAGATTCAAATTACTGCAGAAATCAAAAATATAAATATCACAGGACCAGTACAGTATTACCAAAAAATGACAGTAGACAAGGCGTTAATTTAGGTTTTTTTCAAATTAATCAACGAATTTATCAATTATCTAATTTTTTTATTATTCTATTTGTAAAAAACAAAGTATTAATATTTTTATTTACAGTAATATAGTATACATAATTTTAGCTAAATTTGTAGACAGTTATTATCAACTTGCAAATTTTGTGAGGGCATCTTGTATCACTTTGTGTGTAACTCCATCACAAACTAGGATTGATAAAATTCCTACTTTAGTGAGATCTGTGATATTTCCCTCCTGCACTTTATGATCATCTGTTTCTTCTATCTCTAGGCGGATGTCCTATGTTCGGCCTTACCGTCAGATACTGAATTGTATTAGGTGCATTAGGCCCTTGACCCAAGCATTCCTGGGCTGCCAGATTGCAAAGTTGGACTATAACTGGTCGCAGCATATTTAAATTTGTTACATCGCTTAGTTTTCCAATAGGCCCAGGTCCAGGTCCAGGACAACTAGGCCCAGGGCCCATATGACAGCTTCCATTCAATTCATTTTGTTGCATTGGCTGAGGCATCATATGCATGTTATTTTAGAATGTGTAGATGAATTATTTGTTTATAATTTCATTTTGCGCATTCTGAAATCAAGAACACCATTACCTTCAAATTTGGCAATGATTTATGATCAGAAAATTATGAATGGCTTTTGTACATCAGTCAATCCGTGCACTTTTGAAGAGTACCTTTCAAAATGTTATAACAACATTGATGTTCCAGTTTATTTACATATAGATATTGTTAGCTTATTAATAGCTGTTAGTAATCTAGAGCACTTTTATTGGAAACCTCAACTTGTGAAAGAGTTTTATATCAAATGTGTAATTCAATTAAGTTTATGTATGAATCTTGAAGATTTTGATAACATGGTCAAAGATATATTTATAGTTATGTTTTCTTCTGTCAAAATCATAGATATGCCAAGAGAAGTGTTGGAAAAACAGTTCAATAATTGAAACCTTAAAGAGAAGTTTAATCGTTTTCAATCACATGAAATAGAAGAAAATTGTGCTTATATTTTTACAAATAAAATTGAGGTGAATGTTGAAACAAGTGATGAAATATAGTACGTCACATTGAAGCAATAAAAAGTCGTTCAATATCATATATAAACAGTAATATGAAAACAGCAAAGCCAAATGGTTACTATTTTCCAGAATTATATCCTGAGATTAAAATTGTTCTAAGTTATTTTCTATCTTAGATCAATATGAAAGATGAAACAAACTACTATGATTTAGCGTCTTCTAGTACCTCTTTAACACGGCATCAATTCAATGATTTAAACTCTATTCCTTTACGAGCATTAAACTTTCTTCATTACCATATACTTCTGTCAAAATGGTAGATTTGCCAAGAGAAGTATTGGAAAAACATTTCAATAATTGAAACCTTAAAGAGAAGTTTAATCGTTTTCAATCACATGAAAAAGAAGAAAATTGAGCTGATATTTTTACAAATAAAATTGAGGTGAATGTTGAAACAAGTGATGAAATATAGTACGTCACATTGAAGCAATAAAAAGCCGTTCAATATCTTATGTAAATAGATAATGAAAACAGCAAAGCCAAATGGTTACTATTGTTACTATTTTACAGAATTACATTCTGAGTTTAAAGTTGTTTCAAGTTATTTTCCATCTTGGACCAATATGGAGAATGAAACAAACTACTATGATTTGGCATCGTCTAGTACCTGTTCAACACTCCATCAGTTCAATGATTTAAACTCCATTCCTTTTCGAGCATCAAATTTTCTTAATTATCATATAAATGATGTTAAAGGATTAGTTCAAAAAGGAAGAACTTTCATGGATAAATATTGCTTTGAGTTGTTGGACCAATATTTGTAACATTTGGCTGCAGCTGTTGCTGTTGAAGCTTTTTGGATGTCGGTGATGTATCAATGTTGGTATTAGGAGATGCAGGTATAGTCCGAGGTGGACCCATGCCCATATCAGCAAGGCTGGCTTTATGTGATGCAGGGCTGCTTTGAGCTCTGGTATTTTCGTTGCCAGTTTTAGTGGTATCGATATTAGGCTAATGTGGCACTGCACTTCCTGGCGTGTGAGGTGTATGGGGTGTATGTGGACTATGACCGAAACCCCTTTTTGAACTGGGACTTGAGAGAAGTTGCAAGATGATTGTGTAATAATGTGGTTCCTGGATTACTATTATTAATTCTCGTTGGTGGTACTCCAGCTGGCGAATCTTGACTGGTTGGGCTTTGACCTTGTAAATGAGTTCCAAAAGCTTCTGTGGACGACCTTTGACTACCAAGAGCTTGAGTCGTAGCAGATCCACCACTACCTAATTGAAATTGTCTATTGTAATCTGGTGGTGGTCCTTAACTTTGTGGTCCTCTGGGGGTCCAACAATACGGCCACTATTTGTTCTATTTCCATTTATACTATATGGACCACCAACTATACCACCACCTCAAATATTTCTAATAGGCATTCCTGGACTTTCAAGATTGGTCTATACAAACATTTAGAAATGTATAATTGCATTTAGTACTGATACATATTAAAAAGAAATAATAACAAACCTTGTGGTTTTGAAGCGATTGAGATTTCTGCCAATCTTGTGGTGGGTATTGATTTGGCCCACTAACGGGTGGTAAATTGTTCATTCGATTTTGCACATTATTCCCTTGTGTTAACTCCATTTGAATCCCTTTATATCCATCAGCTTCTCACATTAACATTTGGCCAAGATTTTTTAGAGATAAAAGTTGTTCTTCTCGAAGTTGCCGCTGTTCAGAAGTTAATTTTTCATCTGAAACTTCAACTCTTTGCAAAGAAGATTGCACTAGTCTTCCTGACTCTGGAATCGTATTACCTATAAAATTGGTATTTGGTTCTATCATTGGATCACTAATAGGTTGGGCATTAGCTGAAGAAAATAATTTACTTGTTATAAAATAAGGTTTTAAATAAATAAGTTCAATATTTGTTGAAGCAATCATTGCATGTAAACACCTGTACTACTGAAAGAGTTGGGCACAAGGCAAGGCACGTTAATACTCGTATTGTCTACTGCTGATTCAGGGTTTCCTATTGGATTATTGCCATTAATATTCTGAATATTAGATTGTTGATTCCAGAAATCAGGATCAGATGATTCTAATCCTAATATATCTGGTGGTGCTTCATTGGTGTAAGGTACATTAAAATTAATACTTTTTTGCTTGAAAGAACTAAAATTATTAATCCATTGATTTTGATTTTGCCTGAAGTTTATCATCTTATTAGGAAGTTTCTGTGAAAATAGTTTATATTTTTAATTACATTTATAGTAAAATTTTCAATCTCATGACAAAAAATTTTTGTTACCTCCAAGTATTCCTTAGTACTAGTCTGCGACATATGATAAGCAATTATTGTGGGGTATTGTTGCCCTTGCATAACTATTTCTGCACCTTGCTGCATATATTGAGCTTCGCTGTTGTTAGAAACTCCTGATATTGGTTAATTACATTGATCATTTGAGGGTTCAGCATAGCATGTAGTGTACCAGCTTCTATAGATTGCATTGAAAAATGTAATTAAAAAAAAATTGTACTCTTTGAATACCAAAATGATTAAAATATTCACAAGAAGAAATTACAATTAATAATGCTTTGTACAGGTCGTGCTGTTGGAGATAATTAATTGCTTGAACACAACCTATAACGCACGATGTTGATGTTGTTGCATAACCTGTTCTCTGCATGACGCGCCTGTTGTCCGGCAGCGGCTAACGGCTTCTCACTATAATGCAGTGCGCATGATGAGTGCTGACGCGGGTGCCAGAATTTCGAGATGCACGTAATTAATGTATTTTGAATAAATTTATGTGTTTTATGTACCGTAGAGTTAAATGGTATGCACCAATCGTTTGCGCTTTTCACGAACAAACGATTAGGTGCTCTAGTCGTGTCGAAAATATAAAAATATTTAAAATATAGCATCTTTTCTTCTGGGTGCTGGAACTCCAGCACCCATTTTGAAAATGCACTTTTCCTTGGAAAATTTTTGACGCGCAAACGTGAGATTTGGCAGTTTAATAAAACTTTTTAAGCGCAAACCGATCATATTAATAAAAAATGTGAAAATGCACTTTTTAAAAA
>CACVKI010137714.1:0-19101 GCA_902732785.1 Trichogramma evanescens | reverse complement strand
ATTTGCAAAGGTGCAAAGTAGAAATCTTGTGTGCTCACTAGCCAAGGGACTGCGAGAGACTGGCTTTGTCTCCAAGTCTCTCAGCTATCGCTCGCGCGTCCGGGGCCAGCCTCAGCCGCGTCAGCAATTCGTCATATTTTATGATATAGTTGGGCCGCCCCTGCCGTTCTTCCTGGGATTAAGCCGAGCTTGATACTCGACACGCTCCCACGAGGCGCACGCTGACTCGGCCGTCGCCAGGCCTGTGCGCGCGAGCTATAATCTTAAAATATAAGTCGTAAACTGCTGACTTTGTTTGACTTTGCTACTATAAGTCGTGTTACAATATACTTATACCAAGTACACAGTGCTTGGTATATAACACTTATAGACAACCACGATTAGGGTTAGCTCAATCACATAGTCATTAAAAAAGTTTTTAAAATGCTATCAAATGAATGAATAAAATAATAAATTAATTAACGAGAACATTTTCCACGACACTTGAAACTTAGGAATTTGCCATCGGTGTCAAAAACAAGAAATCTCGATAAGTCAGTAGTCACGGAAGCGGTGACTGAATACAATAAATGATTTGAAATAAATTGTTTAACAAATACAGTAAAAAACCAATGACCAAGATGATAACTGGAGGATATTATTGCCTTCTACAATATCCGCGACATTTTGTACTTTGCTTGCGGTTTACCAATCCTCGATGCATTTGTTTTCGTGTACTAATCAGACTTTTATATCAGAAAAACAAATACAACTAAAAATTACTTTTGAGACGCATCGAATGTCTTGAAGCATAAGAGAGTTTCAATTTTCATTAGATGTAAATCTTTTTGCGACAAAAGACGGATCGTATTCATGCATGAATAAGTCGTCGCTACCCAAACTAACCTTTACTACTGTAATTTTTCTAAAATGAGTGTATTAAAAGAAAATCCTTGGAGGTCGGTGGTGCATGTCCTGACTACTAAATGAAGGGTTTCATATAAGTAAAAAAGTTATATGTTTCGCTGGCAAGATCTTATGTCCGAGAACGTACGCCAATGACGTTAACATTCTTTACCATCTCCGCGACATTTACATGCTCGGCTAACGATTGACCAGTTTTTGATGCCGTTGGCTACAATCAAAAAAGCGCACTCTCAAAAAATAGAAATTGCTACTCTTAATGACTGTAATGACACTTTTGTTATTTCAAATTATTATTAAGTTGAATTTGTGAATCGAGGTTGAACTTTTCGAGGCAGAAAACATATGATATAAAGAAAAAATATGTCGCTGACCAAACCTACTTTTGGATATCTATTTTTTCGATAAGTCTTTTAAAGAACACAAAATTTCAATAAGTCGGTAGTCTTGGACCCGACTACTGAATCAAATTTTTAAAGTCAAAGTCATTGTTGAACCATCACAGATAAAAATTGATGACCAAGATGATAACTGAAGTTTTTATTGCATTTTATCCGCGACATTTCGTACGTTGGTTGCGGTTTACCGATCCTCGACGCATGCGCAAAAAACAAATACATCAAAAAAGTACTTTTGAGACGAATTGAATGTATTGAAGCATATGGTAGTAGCAATTTTCATTCGATGCAAATTTTTTTACGACAAAAGACGGATCGTATTCATGCGTAAGTCGTCGCTACCCAAACTAACTTTGCCTACTATAATTTGTCTAAAATTAGTTTAAAGAAAGAAAATTCTAGGAAGTCTGTGGTGCTTTTTTGACCACTAAATGAAGATACTTTTTGCTGGCAAGATCTTATTCCCGAGATAGTACCCTTATGACGTTATAATTATTCTCAATTTTACGACATTTACATCCTTGGCTCACGGTTCACTGATTCTCGATGCAATTGTTCCGGAATATCTTTTCGTACTACTTAACAAAATCAACAACAACTTAGAATTACTTTCATGTCGCCTCGAATTTGTTAAGCATAAGTTGGAAAATTTTTTAATTCGAACTGGATCTTTTCACGACATTGGACGGATGGTATTAAACAAGAACCTTAACTCATTTTGTCAGTTTAAGTTTTTTGAATACCTAGAAAATCAACTGAAATTTGAGAAGGTTTTCGGTTCTGAACCGTATTTATAAATTAAGGGTCTTATGTCAGTTAAAAAGACGTACTTATTAATAAATGTTATTAGGGTGTCTACAGATATGTTTGGTGAAGTGATGAAAAAATTGTCAAAAAATCAACGAGCATCAAAATTATATTTTATAGCACTGTGTGGCATAAGTTCACATTTATGGCACGCTTTTCGGTGTCATAAGTCGCACATTTTGGCACCGCTGCGTTCGCATCACATTCGCATACGCTCGTGCGCTTACCTCACTTCGCGCTACCAGAAGTGCGACTCATGGCTCGGAAAAGGGGTCATTAATGTGAACTTTGCACAGTACTATAAAATGTTGTTTGATACTCGGGCCATAGGGGACACTTTTCGGCACAGCTATTGAGACCCTCGCTGCACTCGGGCCCTAGACTACGCCGTGCCAAAAAGTGTTACTTATGGCCCTTGTATCGAAAACTACTATTTTACGATAGTCGACAATACATGATCGTTATCATTTTTTGAAACATTATCATACATTGAAACAGTCAATTTTTTGCACTTTCATTTGCATTTTATTTAAATGTTACACTATTCACAGGCTAGAACTAATGTTCGAGATTGTATCTCAATGAACTTATATCATTCTTAGATCTTCGCGACATAAGCGAATAGGAGGTTGTACTTACAAAATTCGCAAGATTCTTTCCAGTTAGGAATTTGAAAGTCTTCTTAAGATTGTTCTTATAATAATTATCCATTTTTGTAGTCTCAAAGTATAAAACTTTATTACCATTTGAGAATTTCTAGTCTTATTACTCATTGGGATTATTTGATGAGGAAGAGACTTGGATAAGACTAGAAATTTTAAGATGAAAAAATCGTACCTTATACGATTATAGTTTGCAATCATTTATCCATGATATTTTTTTTTGCGACATTAGCAAGAATAAGTTTGTCATTCCGAAATGCACAAGATAAATAAAAATATACTATTTAAAGCGCAACTATTTCTTTGATTCAAAAGTTTAATGGGATTGTTAAAATTGTTCACCTCAGATATTAAGTAATTGCAGGAGTTTAAAACATTTCAATTATTTTATTTTAAGATTCATAGATTTATGAATTGATAGTTTATGGAGCAGTTACAATTTTTCAAGAATACTGTGTATATTGAGTTGAAATTATCCTATCTTAAAAGGGAGATGAAGAGTAGGGGGCAGCCATGATGAATTTGAGTGGCAGCCATATTAAGAGATTTTAAGCTACGATTTAAGGCTGGCTTATTAAGGCTGGCAATATAAGGTTGGCATATAAGGCTGGCATTACAATAATAAAGCGCAGCGATCGTAGAAGATAGATAGCGCTGCGGGCGCATAGTAAGCCAGTGTATCTGACTGTATTGCAGATTAAACATTAAAAAGAACGGAGGGACAAGTGTATTTTGTGTAACGCTTCAACGGAGAGACAAGAGTATTTTGTGTAAAGTTTAACGGAGGGACAAGAGTATTTCGTGTAACGCTTCAACGCGTATGATTCTCATTCCATTTTATAAGAAGAGAACGAACGGACGAGAGGATTTTGTGCAACGGTTCAGCACGGTTGATCAGCATGTCTTTGAGTAAAGATGATTTCACCTCCAATGAGTTCTTGAGTCCTCCCTATGTTAACTTTGACGATGAAACCATGTAAGTAATACTATGTTTGATAATATATTCATTTATTCATATTAAACTAATAATCACAGTTATTCATTTATCTTTTATTTATAATTAATATATAATCATAATAAAAAACATCTCTGAATTGTGTATTTTCAGAGAAATTGTGGGTTATGTCACAAAGACATCCAACAACAGTTCATCAGTTCAAGGTAAAAAATACCATAAAGTGGTCGTCAGCAATGCTGTTGGAAAAGAGATTCAAGTCATCGCCTGGGAGAAATATACGAATAAAATCAGCTCCTTGCAAATTGGACAGGTATGTCATTTATGCTTCACTTTGACATTGATATATTTTTTGCTTCCCATGTTTATTTTAATGTTTAATTAATATATACTAAACTAACTAATTAAATATGTTGTGTTTCAGATTTGCCTAATAGGTCCTCTCAAAGTTATCAAAGCAAATCAAAGATACAACAGCGGCAATGCAGACTTTCAATTGTTGGTAAAAGAAAATACTATGCTTCAAACTTTTGGATATTACCATAAAGATGACTTGAACGCAGATGAGTTGGAGGAAGTTTCTATTCCTGAAGCATATAATTTGATTGATAAAATTATAAGTAAGTAATTATATTTTTGCCTTTTCTCTTTATATTTATTGAAAGATAGATTCAAATGTTTAATTATTTTATGTTATAGAGATTCAAGGAATTATAAGGACACTGCCTAGGGAGCACAAGAATAAAGGCTATGATTGCGTTGTTGGTGCAATCACAGACTGTGATTATAAGCTCGAGTTCAAATTGTCCTTTGATAAGCTCACTCTCCCCTTGAAGATGGGCCAATCCGTTATCATGAAAGGTACCATGGTCAAAGTAACAAATGGCCCACCCAATTTAATGATACGAGATGAGAAGGACATTGACATATTAGAGACACCCATTGTAAGTTTTGTAGATATAATGAAGGGATTTCGCTCAAAAAAATAATTTTTTTGTATTATTCTGCAAGATTACACGGGCTTTTCTATGCTTATTACTAATAATTCTATTTATTTACTTATTATGCTTATTACACCAAGTTTGCTTTATCACAGTGAAATGCTGATATGTCACTTTAAACTCATTGCATGAGTTTTGGCTAATGCTTTTGTACGTTTATATTATTTATTGAAAAATATAAATAAATATGCTTATTTTTTCTTAATTTAAATGCCTTTTTTTATGAATAAATAATATCTTACCCTATAATTATTAATATTGTGTAACATAATATATAAGACATGGTGTACTCTTGATGTACATCCATATAGATTCATGATTAATTTCAATTTTTCAGGATAAAATTTATACATGAAGTAAGAAATAATCACCTTTGATTACATTGAACTGTTTATTTTATTTTTAAAACATGGTACATGATATTTCAAAACATTTTAAAGTTTACAAAAATACGATATTAAATAATGATTGAAATATAAAATTAGATATTTTTGTATGATTCAAGAAATAGTGCAGTTAAATACAGGTAATTTATGTATCTAAGATCTAAGATACATGATCGTTTACATATCAGCTAACATATATTTTATTCTCAAAATCACAATTTTTTTCATGCTTAATATATATTTCAATATCTGGATTCTTTTAAATGTTGATGAAAACTAATTTTGGGCCTTACGCAATCCTCATCTTTTTCTGAAAAAAACAATTAAATTTGTCATACATGGAAATATTATTATTAAAAATTATAAATCATTGTCTACTCATCATAGCATAAACACTTACAGCTGGTGTATCACTTTCTTCGGTCTTTACAGTTGAACGTACAGGATTGAGCTTGCCCTTTAATAATTCTTGAAAAGATTTCTTATCATTAGATTGAAGTATTATATGGTCTTTATGGGCAACCACGACATGGAAATAAGGTTCTTCGATGACTCGACCTTTCACCTTTACATGGGAGCCTACTACAAAATGTTCCATAGGATAAATTGTGGGCATCCTTATTTCCAATTTATATTTTGCACAGATGCACTGATAAGCATCCTTGATTTATGGCAGTGGTTGCAGATATATTTGTTTTTGCGATTGCCATCTTTATGTAGCCTTCTACCTCTGCAAAGCGAACATGATGAAAATTTGCAAATAGTACTCATTTTATATTATATACTATAAAATACTTACCAATACACATGTTCTCATAATCTATGCAGTTTATGAATGAGTCGATACAATGTACTTCCTCCTGAGAAACAGGTGCTGGTGGGGCGAATTGGTCTCTCAGTACTCTAATTATAGTATTATTCATGACTGTAAAGTCATGGCCATAATTTCCCTTATTATACTGTGATCGGTTTCGAGCAAACAATCCATCCATATGTAGAACCTATAATACATAAACAATTAAGTAATGATAGAGTAATATATAATCAAATGACTCTAATGAAAGTAATCATATTAAATTGGTGGAAGGCAAATCATTGTGATACGTACTTTATTGGGTACGAGCATATTCTTGTACTGTTTTACGATTTCTTCACACCATATTACAATGTGTATATGCTCATCAAGATGGTTTGACAAAATAATCTTGGTTAGTGGTTTAGATTCGTTTATCCTTTCAACAGAGGTGACAATACCAACGATCTGACTGTCGAAAGAGTTTAAAATAAGATGTCGATTTTAATGAATTTATGATAGGATTTCGTCAATAATAATCGCTAATCTACTTACACTGTCTTTTCATATAAAAGCACGTTATCCGCCACCTCTTTTGTAAAAAACAACCCCACCAACTGTTCATCATCAACATCGTAATAATTATCCATGATGGTAAATTTTTTCGTACTTGACGCTATACTGTTGAGCTCTGCACATGAACGCCGGTCGATATAAAATGAATCCCACTAATAGATAGGAATACACGTGACTGTAAGGAATTATCATACGACAAATTCGCGGGTCGTGTCGCTGTAACACCACCGCACCAACAAGCGATTATGCGACACTTCGGGTATTTATAATATGTTGCATAAAAATGATCGATCTGTTAATTTTTTATCATGAAATTATTGTCGAACGAATTTCCATATTAATAATTTAATAATAAACAAACATCTTGATGTAGTAATTAAAATATTATTAACATGCCCTTAGATTTATATTTATATATCAAGTAATAATAATATACACAAATACAACTAGATGGTGCTACTATACAGCGCACTACCGAATACGTTTGTTGTCTGTCATCGTACATCAATCCCATTTTTATTCTCACAATTACATTTGTATGGTTAACCTTTAATCATTCGGCTATTTTGATGACTTTATATCATTTAATGTAGTGATGATAATTTATTGAAGTGCATAAATTGTATTGGTAAAAGATTAGATTGGTTCGATTAAGTGTGATTTTTTTACTCTTCACTATATGTTATTGAATATTTGATTTGATAAAGTGTGATTTATTTACTATATGTGATATGATAAAGTAAACTATTTGATGATTGATGTTTGATTATTGATTTGATGATTGATGATTGATTTTTGATTTGATTATTGATTATTGATTTGATAAAGTGGGATCAGTAATAATTTATGACTATTTGAAAATTGCTATAAACTGTAGGTGAATTATTATGTACTAAATGATAATGTGATATATATCTTGTGTAAATATGATATGATTTGTAACTATTGATATTGTTGTTGCATCATATATGCATTACCTACATCAATATTACATATTTTGCCAGAATATTTGCAAATAAAAAACCATACATAAATTATAAATATCATTTAATATAATTGTATACTGTACATTCCCACAGTCCTGATAATATTTCTTATTACATAATATATTATTATTTTGATTATTACCACTAAAAAGTATTGCTTATATATCAACATCATTTATTTTGTGTTATTATTACAACACACTGAATTTTCATCATAAAATGCCCCGTAAAAGGAAAATATTATCTGAAGATGAAGAAATACAACTAAAAAAGCAAAGGCTGGAGAAGCGAAAAGAGTATAACCGTACATATTATCTAAAAAGAAAAGCTATGAATAATATCACTAAAAATCCTAATACGCATGATGATAATGCTAATAATATGCCATCTACATCAACTGTTGAGCATGAAAATGTTGATTATAGTATGTCATCTATTATAGCAGCTTTAAAACATGATCATACATATTGTATTAATGGTAAAAAGAGTAACTCTATATCTACTGTAACTAATAATATATCTAACAAAAATTGCGCTTTATATCAGATAAATATGACAAATAATGTATGCTCTGGTCATGTCACAAAAAATAAATATATAATCAACCATGCTGAGACTAGCAATATGTTTAATCAAAATGAAGACAGAGTCATAACTGATTCTGTCATTCAATCATCTTCTAAAAATGACCATACTTATATGCGTAACAATAAACTATCCACATTTCATGTACTGGATAACATTAGCTACATCAATAATATACAAGAACACTATCTTGGTGATATGATAGATGAATGTATACACTGCAATGCTAAACATTTTATAGCTGAACGTGTATCAAATACAACAGAAAAGACTTACAATGATTGTTGTTCACATGGTAAAGTAAAGCTATCTAATGAATCAGACTTTCCTGATACATTGAAATCATTATTTACTTCTGAGCATGCTTTATCTTCTCAATTTTTTCAATGCATACGGGTATACAACAATTTATTTGCTTTTGCATCATTTAATGCTAATACCATCAATTTTTCTGATAAACGACCAGGACCATACTGTTTCAAAATACAGGGCCAAATATACTACAAAATTAATACTGCTATACATCCTGAAGGTGCAGATAATCCATCTTATGGGCAATTATTTATATATGATCCCAATGAAGCTGTACAGCATCGTCAAGCATTCAATAATGAATTGAATTATGATATCATTCTTCTAATCGAGAATATAATGCGTAGATATAATATATTTGCCAAGTCATATGAGATGATGGGAGAGGAATTAAAAAAAGTTTCATCCGATTCTTGCGAGGAATTAAATTTATTATTTTCATTAAAACAAGGTTTAGATAATCGACGTTATAATCCTCAGAGGACCAATGAAGTAGCTGCTATATTTTCCACTTCTGCCGATGGTGGAATACCCGATGCTTATGTTGTTATATGTAATAAAAGTACTAAACAACTACAAAAGGTAAGCACAATGGATCCTAATGTTGAACCATGGATATATCCACTATTTTATCCGACTGGTGAACGCGGATGGCATAGAAATATAATGCAAACTAATATGAAGAAACGTGTGTCGCGAGGCGCCTATATTAAATATAAAATCGCTATAAGAAATAATGTTTTTAATCCATACATACATGGTAGACGCTTATTCCAACAATTTTTAGTTGATTCATATGTAAAAATTGAAAAAGATCGTATTGAATATTGCAATTCACATCAATCAGAATTGAGAATTGCATCATACAAAGGACTAATGGATCATTTAAATAACAGATCTAATAACGATAACTTGAGAATAGGTAAAGTGGTCATTTTGCCATCAACATTTATAGGATCTCCACGATATATGTTAGAATGTTATCATGATTCGATGGCTATTGTACGAAAAATGGGAAAATTTGATTTATTTATTACGATGACTTGCAATCCTCAATGGAAAGAAATTCAAGAAAATTTGTTACCTGGTCAGCAAACTTCTGATAGACCGGATGTATGTGCACGTGTGTTCAATTTAAAAAAAAATGCATTAATTGATTTTATAACAAAAGAACATTTTTTTGGTAAAGTCTCAGCCTATCTATATGTCATAGAATTTCAAAAACGTGGACTACCCCACTGCCACTTATTAGTATGTTTACATCCAGCTCATAAAATAAAAACGGTCGATATGATAGATAAGTATATAAGTGCTGAAATTCCTGATCCAGAAACAATGCCAACATTACATGCTATTGTAATGAAGAATATGATACATGGTCCTTGTGGAGATTGGTGTATGGTAGAGGGTAAATGTTCTAAAAAATTTCCAAAACAATTTCAACATGAAACAGTAATTGACGAAAAAAATTTTCCTACGTATCGGCGAAGAAATACTGGTATAAAATATAAACGTACAAATAATCATGAAGTAGATAATCAATGGGTTGTTCCTTATTGTCCTACACTGACAAGTAAATTCAATTGTCATATCAATGTTGAAATCTGTTCAAGTGTAAAATCTGTGAAATATCTTCATAAGTATATTTATAAGGGTCATGATGCAGCATCAGTAGTTGTCACAAAATCATCAGATTCATCTGAAATTATTCACGATGAACCGAAAAATTTTATAGAAACACGTTATGTAGGACCGGTAGAAGCTACATGGCGCATTCTTTCCAAACCATTGCACGACAAAAGTCATGTTATCGTTCGCTTACCAGTACATTTACCTGATTGTCAGAATATAATTATACGCCCTGATCCCGAAGAAGGTGATATTGAAAATGCATTAAATAAAGTATCGATGTTGGTTGATTATTTTTCTCTAAATGCACGCGATCCAGCAGCAACGCAGTATTATTATTCTGAGATTCCTGAACATTATCGTTTTGTTACTGAAAAAGTTGATGGTATTACTGAGAGCAAATGGCAAAAACGGATTAAATATATAAAGAGTATGGGACGTATGTACACAGTAAATCCATCGGAAATTGAACTATTTCATTTGCGCATATTATTGTTGCACATTAAAGGAGCTACAAGTTTTGATGCTTTGAAAACAGTAAATGGTGTAGTACATGATACTTTTTCTGCTGCATGTTTAGCGCATGGCTTTATTGAAGATGATGAAGAATGGACCCGTGCAATGACGGAAGCTTCTACATTTATGATGCCTAAACAACTACGCAGATTGTACGTTAGAATATTAATTCACTGTAATCCAATATATCCTGATAAGTTGTGGAATGATTTTAAAAATGCAATGTCTGAAGATTTTTTAAAGCATTATGACCATAACGTAAGTTATGCAAAAGCGATAAATGATATACATTTAATACTTCAGATGGAAGGTAAAGATATGAACGACTTTCCACAGCTACATATGTTAGCACAAGCATATCCTTTTCAACCAGATGAACAAAACATAAATGATCAATGTGCACAATACAGTACTATTGGTCAGGATCGTTTGAATAATTTAAATGATCAACAAAAATTAATATGCGATAAAATCATCAGTCAAGTTTTAAAAGGTACTGCTACCGATTCTGATGATAACTGTTTTTTCATTAATGGAGTAGGAGGATCTGGGAAAACATATTTATATGAAACACTATGGTATATTTTAAAAGGCCACAAAAAAAAAATTGTTACTATGGCCTTTACTGGCATTGCAGCAACATTATTACCACATGGTAGAACAGTACACAAGATATTTCAGTTACCTGTACCTATGCATTCAGATTCATCGTCTAATATAAAATTAGAATCTCAAGAAGCTGCATACTTACGAGACACGGATGTATTTATATGGGATGAAGCACCCATGGCACCATGATATTCCATTGAAATAATCGATCGTTTAATGCGCGATATAATGAATAACAATAAAATATTTGGAGGAAAAATTTTTGTATTGGGCGGGGATTTTAGACAATTGCTTCCCGTTAGAGTAGGAGGAATACGTAGTGAAATAATAGATTTATGTATTAATCGAAGTATGCAGTGGCGTTATTTCACACAATATTCATTAATACACAATATGAGAGCACTGCCCGAAGAACGAGAGTTTTCTGCATTCTTATTAAAAGTTGGGGACGGAGTACTGAATGATTCTCATGATAATTTAAATATGGAGCATTTTCCAGAGTCATGTATAGCAGCTGCTGATGCCGACATTGTTGATGACATGTATGGCACATTTTTCCGATCCAAACAATACCGGCAAGCAATTAATTGTGCCATATTATCGTCACGAAATGTAGATGTCAATGAGATTAATGAAGGTGTCGTTAATTTACTTGATGAGGCTACAGAAAAAATTTATACAAGCGTTGATAGTACTGAAAATTGTGATAATTCTGGTTTTAATGACATCTTACCACCAGAATATTTAAATTCTTTAAATCCTCCTTCTCTACCGCCATACACATTAAAGTTAAGGTTGAATTGTGTGGTAATGCTTATCCGAAATCTTAATATTAGTGAAGGGTTATGTAATGGAACTAGATTATTAATATTAGAATTATGCACAAATTTATTAAAATGTGAGATTCTTACTGGGGATAAGAAGGGCGAAATAATATTTCTAAATAGGATAACGTTATATTCGTCGGAAACTGATTATCCTTTTACATTCAAAAGACGTCAGTTCCCTATTAAATTAGCATTCGCAATGACAATTAACAAAGCACAAGGACAAACTTTTGATAAAATCGCTATAGATTTGAAAAAAGATGTTTTTAATCATGGTCAACTATACGTAGCACTTTCAAGAGTACGATCATGGAACTCATTAAAAATTTATACGGGTGATTCGAATAAAAAATCAATAAAAAATTATGTGTATAATGAATTATACGTCACCGATGGCAACTAATATAATCGAATGATATTTAAAAAGTTGAGATATTTAAAAAGATGAGATGGCGCTTCGGGCGCATAGTGAGCCAGTGTGTCTGTCTGTATAGCAGAAAAACATCAAAGAGAATTTTTGTACAAACTACAAAAAGATTTTGTGCAATGTTTCAGCACGTGTGATTTTCATTCCATCTTCTAAAAAGAGTACGAACAGACAAAAGGATTTTGTGCAACAGCTCAGCACGTGTGACAGGGTTCAGCGCGGTTCAGCATGTCTTTGACTACAAATGATTTCACCTCTAACGAGGCTTTGAGTACTCCCAACGTTAACATAAATGATGAAACCATGTAAGCAAACTATGTCTGATAATATATATTTATTTATCAATAGTATCTGATAATAACATTTATTCATTTATTTTATAATATAATAATATATAATTTTAACATCTCTGAATTGTGTATTTTCAGAGAAATTGTGGGTTATGTCATAGAGACATCCAAAACCAATTTACCAGCTCAATGTAAAAAATACCACAAAGCAGTCATCAGCAATGGCAGTGGCAAAGAGATTCAAGTCATTGCCTGGGAGAATTATACTAATAAAATCAGCTCCTTGCAAATTGGACAGGTATGTCAACTGTGCTTTACGTATCAATGATATATTTTCTGCCTAATATGTTTATATTATATATATCTAATATATGTGTTTCAGATTTGCCGAATAGGTCCTCTTAAGGCTATCAAAGTTCATCCAACATATAACAACGGCAATGTAGACTTTCAATTACTGGTTAAAGAGAATACTCTGGTACAATCTTTTGGATATTACCAAAACGATGACTTAGACGCATGATTACTCAGGCTTTTTTATGCTTATTTCTAATAATTTCAATTTGATACTTATCATGCTTATTAGTCTGCTATATCACAGTGCTAACATTAATATCTAAGCTACCAGATTTACTATTTTTATATTTTTAATTTAAATTTAAATTTTTATAACACATGTTATTTATTTAAATCTTAACTGTTCAATAGTGAATAAAAAGAAAGTTTGGCTCTATTGAAAAGAGTTTAGATATGTATTTATCTATATGTTCTTCTACATTTATGAAAACATATTAATAAATATGCTTATTTTTCTTTAATTTTAATGCCTTTTTTATTAATAATATCCTACCCTATAATATTTAAATTTATATAATATACAAAAATAGTGTACTCATGAGTTATATCAATAAATTTCATGATTAATTAGGATATAAAATTTAAGTAAAATTGAAGTAAGTAATCACCTATGATAACATTAAATTTTATTGATTTTTTGAAACATGCTACATGATATATTTGTAAACATTAAATTTAAAATACGATAATGAGATATTAAATATATTAATAAATATGTCTTTTTTTTTTTAATAACATGAATCGAGTGTGACTTCGCTTGGATTGGTTCCGCAACACCGGCCGATGCGTCGATAAAGATCGAAAGAAATCGAAAATTAACTCGAGGATTAGAAGAGATAATTTTAAGTTATCTCTCTTTATAGTTAGTATTTTCGATGCGCACTATGGTCACATCAAACGGTGTTGCGGAATCAATCCAATCGAAGTTGCACTCGATCCATGTAATGTAGAACCAACTTCATAATTAAATTCTATGCGCGCGGTACGCGCGCGAGGCATTTCTAGTACCGATTAATCGTAATTCGGACGTAAAAAATGAAATCTTGATAAATGAAAAAAGATAAAATCTGTTCTAAATTTTATTAATTTCTTTCGTTTAAAAACAATTATTTGTTTCAATCTAACAAATTTCTTCAAGAAATAAACATTCAATGCCCTAGGAGATCAATAAATACATTTTTAATGTATAAAAATCAGATTATTATAGTATCAATACTTGCAAATGTCTTATGTAATAAGCTTAATTTTATGGAAACAAGTCACTAGGTACATAACAAGTTCTTTATGTATTTTTTTTGTAAATATACTGAAAACGACTCCTCAAACTAGGAGCACCTCTTTTTCTCAACGAAGGAAACATTCATTTTTGCTTCCATTTGTTCTGTACTTGCATATCCTCGTGATTCTAATTCTTCACGGAAAGCAGATTCGAAATCTTTTAGTTCAGTTTTGGTCCATTTCATAAGTTTAGGCTTACCTGCCAATTCTGAAAAATTAATACATAATGAGTAAAATATTATCATCAAAGAATTTTGCTTATTATTGACCTATTAATTATATTAATCATGTTTGTTATTCATTTCGGAAAAAAACCTTGTAAAATGAAAAATCAAAAAATCTTAAGTACGTGTTCGTTTCATTTTATTTGTGTAATTTTCAGCACATTCATTGTTTCTAAAAAAAAAGTCACCTACCCCGTTAAGATCTTAACATCGCTTGATAACGATGTGTTTTGAATTTATATTTAATAATTTTCCGAAAAATCTAATGTTATGAAGATACTATTAAGAGGAATATTACACCAGTTTCGACCAAAACATCGAAAAAATTTTTCATGTTTCCTTTCGATTCTTCGAAATGTGGACTAAAAATATCACTTGTGCATCTAATATGACAGCATCGATCAGTATAGTTTAGGTCTAAAGTGATAGGTGTAGTTTAGGGTACATTTTGAGCCACTTCGAGGGTTGTAGTTTTTCAGCATGTGCATTTATATAAAAAATTTATAGTTTCATTGGCTTGAATAAAAGCAGTCAGTAGTGGCAAAAGTTGTTCCTATAGCTGAGCGTAAAGTTTGTGTTTAGGATTTTGAATATAAAATAAGTTACACAAATATCATATAATAGTTAGAACCCAAGCGTCTTATTATGATTCAAATAACCCAAGGGGTGTATTGTTTTCTAAATTACCCAAGGGGCTGTATTATTTTCCACATAACCCAAGGGGTTTTTTTTCAAAATACCGAAAAGGCTGTATTATTTTCTAAATAACCGAACCGGGGTTATTTATTTCGAAATAACCCAAGGGGTGTTATTAATCTCCTAATAATCCCAGGGGTATTCTTAAAAGTTCAGTTAAAAATTCGACTATCTAAGGGGAACCCTGTAGATTCAAAATAATAAAAACACAAACACTGTATTTCGATTATTTATCTCGTCACTTTTATTAAAACATTCACTGTATCGACGTTTCGTCAGACGATGCTGACCTCATCAGGATAAAAATTAAAGATGTTACAAAATTTATTAAGGAAGATATATGTGGACTGTTTGAGTTACCACAAGTCATTGACTTGTAACATCTTTAATTTTTATCCTGATGAGGTCAGCATCGTCTGACGAAACGTCGATACAGTGAAAGTTTTAATAAAAGTGACGAGATAAATAATCGAAATACAGTGTTTGTGTTTTTATTATTTTGAGTCTACAGGGTTCCCCTTAGCCTTAGTACTGTAATTGAAAAATGAAAAATAATTAAGCCCCCTGTTAGCCCTTAATACGGTTACTTGCAATTACTCTGTTGAATTATAGAAAAAAAAATTCCGTATAGTAACAAAATATTATAATGTGTTGGACAAAGGGATGAAAAATCGTCTTATCGGTGCCAAAATTTATACAGCACATCTTCTAGTCAATAAAAAGTTGTCATAACAATTTGGACGCAATCGGTGAAACGGTTTTTGAGATGTGGATAGAAAAGATATTTGAAGTATGAAAGATCAAATGCAACTGTAATAGTTGATACATTCGTGCTTAATATTTTCTAATATGCACCACAAAGCAGCTGAATATTCGCATGCCTTTATTCTATATTGATGATAGCCAGTGAATGAAACATGTGAAAATAGTTCTAATTGATGTGAAAATAAGTAATAAGTGGGTGATAATCATGTGAAAGCCAGAGATTAAGTGCAATTAATGTTTATAATGTTTGAAGAACAAATTTTGCTTCTCCTGGAAAATTTTTGACATTTGTCTTCTGTTTGGGCAGGTTTTTTCTCTATGTTTTGAAGATAGATCCATAGATATCTATGGATTGAGTTTTGAGAAATTTTGATAGAAGTTATATAAAAATATGAAGGTCTAAATCAAAATTCCAAAAAACTCAATTTTTCTGAAGAATTTGCTTTGAACCAGACTTCCAAACTCAGGATAAAACCTTGCGCACAGTACTAAAATGCTTAAATAGCAAATATAATCTACTCTTAGATACAGAGGCCTATTCTACAAATTTTTTTTCCACATTTTTCAAGGCTCAAAAATGTCAAATTCATATTGAAAATGTAGTTGGCATTAGACTGTAATTTTTATGACAGAAATACCACAGGGAAAGAAATTGGTATAATACTCCTCTTAAAATGTGTTGATAACGAAGTTTGAAGTCGAATAATTTTTTGTATTCATACATGCGTAATTTTATAGATATTTGTAATTTATCTTACCTGAGTCATTAGATGGTTTGTTCAACAAATTTGAATACCAGCCAGTACTTTCTGGTTCATCTGAATCATTTTCTATACTTTTTTCTCTGATTGAGTTCGTGCTCATTCCTGTAGATTTCTCACGGGTTCTTTATGTTTGTAGTTCATCACGCCTTCTCAGAATGTGGTTACCTCTGCTGCTTCCACAGCTGTTACTTCTTGATAATATCCTTTATGCGTTGCCTCTGAATGAGCAAGATGTCGTATCAAATGGCTTCATTTGTTTCCATCGTTTTTCGATTTATTTTTTGAAGCTATAAACTTTCTAACACCTGTAGCTGTTACATTTTTCCTTTGAACAAACGATTTAAAGTTTTTGTGACAAGGTTCTTCATGCATTGATAAGAGTTCAGATGCGGGTTTTTATCATTCAAAGTATATCGCGTTTTTTATATCGCGTATAAATATTTGTTCTTAGGTGATATGCCAGATTTTTTACGATACATTATGATAGATATACTCTGCCATCCAGACCATTTGTTTTCATGCCTTGAACTTCCATGTAAGAATACTTTTCAATCGCTTCTTTGCCAGATATTTCTAAATCATAATCAGTTTCATTACTCATGGACGCTTTTTTTCTGCTTTCGAAATCTTCTATAGTGGTCCTATCTGTTACTCCACCTCGTCGGCCATTCCAAGTTTGTAGATATATCATTTGAGTTGATAAAAGATCCAAATACTTATTTTTGACAAATTTTTGCGTGATTTCTGTAAATAAGATACGGCGTTTTTTATCCAGGTATTCCAGTAGTGTATACATGTCTTTTTCCAGGACTGAATTTTTTTTTTCCTTTGTTACTTTTATTCATTTCTTTCATACTGGATAGAAGTTTAGAACCTATTAAATCAGTCCAATGTGTATCATACTCTTGCATAAAATAGTTTATCGACTGGATTTTTACTGGATTTTCTTGTTGCGTGTACTTTGATTTGAGAATATGAGCAGCTCTTTTGATAATAAAACCGACGAATTGAGCAGTGGATGGATGCTTGAAAAATCGTTCTTTACCAAATCCAGCAATTTCACGCGTTGCTTTCACGCACAAATTTAAATGTCTAGCTTTTAAACATGATTCTAAATTAGTGAATTCGGGACCATATGATCTCATCTGATTAACAAATCTGCCTGCAGTGCGCAACTGGCTTCTTATTAAGTTATCTTGCTCCAGCTTATCATACCTTTCACAAGCAGTATTACCAACTTGAGCAATCGTCTCACCATATTTTATAGTGGCAAAAACTTCATCTTCTCTGAAACGACTGGCAATACGCTGAAGCCGTTTACAAGCAACCGGATGCATGTGCGTCTTAGAAGCTGCTTTACATGATCGCAAAAATTCGCGAGCTCCCATATTAGCTTCATCATTTTCTTTAGGATGAAACTTATTCATGTGAGCGCTAATATTTCTTCTGGAGACCATCTCTAGGCACTCATTGCATTGAACTCTTTTTAAACGATATTTTTCATCTTTTTTTGATTTTTTTGATTTTCTTACATCAGAGTTTTCATCATTAAATGTTTCCATTTTTTCATAAATCGATTCGGGGCAATCTTCTGCTTCACGTTCTTCGGAATCACATGCTTTTTCAAGTAGATTTTTGGCTTTTGTTAATCGTCTTGTGACTATTTGTTTTCCAGTTGGGTTCAAAGAAGGATTGCTGTTGAATTCTGCGTTTCCATGTAATCGTAGTTTTTTATACAATTCTCTCCGTTCTTGTATTGCTGCATTTTTTGCTTTTCCGGTCAAATTTTTCACAGGAATATTTAGGATTTGTTGCACAGTACTAGCATCGGCATGTTTTGCCGACAAGTGCTTGTCTAATCTTTGATAAACTTGGTAGCAATAAGGACAACATCCTTCCTTCGCATAGTATTTACCACCTTCTGAGGATTCTGGAATATACATTTTTTTCATAAAATCTACATCAACTGATGTTTTTTTCGATTTATATTCATAGGAACGCATTTTTTTCTTTAAATTTTCTATTGGATTTTCTTGAGTAACATCGGAATCATAATCATCCGATGAATCATCTTCCGAGGAAGGGTTGAACTCACTCGACTCATCTTTTTCTTCAGATTCTGATTCTTCATAATGTTTTTGTTTGGATGCACGAAGATCTTTTTTAGAAAATGACTTGGAATTATCTGATTCTGAATAATTTTTTTGTGACAATACTTTAGGTGTACTACTATGTGAAACAGATTTGCCACTCGAGAATCTTTTGCTTCCTCATAGAGGAAGCTTTGTGACGGACCGATTTTCGACTTTCATAACTAATAATCGTAGATTACTTTTACATATATATTCTTAAACT
>CACVKI010137710.1:12287-23217 GCA_902732785.1 Trichogramma evanescens | reverse complement strand
ACTGATTTCTACACATTCCCCTTCAAGCGGAGGTTTAACACAACTTCCAATAATTGTGTTGTCACAATTATTGTCTGGACAAAAACCATAAAAAATGAAATACGGAGAATTTTTTTTTTTGAAGAACTGTTGTTTTTTAAAAGCAAAGGGACAAGGAATATTTATCACCCGCCTCAGTGCTTTAATAATAGTGTCACCCCAGCCGGGTTGCAACCGAAGGACGATTCTGTCTTTTTCTTTTATTTCGCAAGGTTTGATGGGCTCCCACTCTGCTTTGGTGAGATTTATGTTGAATGTTTCCATTTGATCACTGAACAACTTTTCGCTGAATGATCACTATCACCGAAGAAAATTGAGAGTGAATTGTTAAAAAAAACGAGCATCGACGTGCTTGAAGCGATCGGAGTTCTTTGAAAACAGCGCTTGACGAGCATTGCCAACGACACCGGCGCTCTCTGGTAGAACTAAAATGCGCGAAATTTTAAATTCGGAGCACAATGGTTTTAATACAATGGTGGTTTATTAATGTCCAATGCACTTTGTATCACTGTTTTTAGAATCTCTTTTATTTGAAGTTGGAACGTTTCTTGAACTTTTTCATAGTCTTCGTTTCAAAGTCAATAATACCAAATTCAGGTTAAATTTCTTGGCAATCGTTGTTGGCATTTTTCACTGCACTGATACTTTACGCTTGCTTTTTCTCTGTCTGTCTCTCTCGCTCCTCCCTGCCTCTCTCTCGCTCTCGTCTTTTTCTCACTTGCAACATTTTCTAGAGACTCCGTTGTTGAGACTTGTTATCATGACAGCCACGTGCACCAGAAGATGACTTTTATTGCATGCAATATTGCATGCAGTATGCATTTCGTCGAAATGTAACCTGTAAAAAAAAAATACAATGACTTGGTATTAAATATATCAAATACACAATACATAATGATTTTGTATTGTATAAATTTAATAGAGATTATATCGATGAGCGCGTGTCACGCTCAGTATATAACTTACTTTGCGTTTGTTTATATATAAACAATTTTAGTAACATCTTCTGGTGCACGTGGCTTGCAGATAATTACATCGTTTGCACTTTGGAGTTTCAAGTGGTTGGGTGCTACAATGTCGACGGACAATGCACACCGCGACAGGTGACCGTCAGCCGACGTTGTACGAATCGCGCACTGCGCAAGAGCGAGTGCTTCGTCATCGCAAAATATTGATATTTTTTATTATTGATATTTACTGTAAAAATCAATTTTTTGCGGCACACGGTATATACAGTTCGTTTGCGCGTTCGACGAACAATCGTTTTGCATGCAGGAATTATTTTTTTAATTTTTTTATTACCGAATTTCCATGCATTTCGTTTTGGGTGCTGGATTTCGGCACCCATTTGAAAAACTCATTTTCTACCAAAATTTGGAGACGCGCAAACGTGAAAATCTGGCTTTTTACATATTTTCACACGCGCAAACGATTAATATAAGTCTCATCGGTCGAAAGTGATATTTTTTATTTCTGGGTGCTAACTTTTAGAACCTACATAGATATAGATATTTGTATGTAAAGTACGTCTGTGTATGTGTGTCTATCTTACTTTTACCACTCTCGACAGCTATATATATAATCGCGGACTTTAATACGACTGCTCAGCTGCGGCATGCGAGAGATTTTAGAGTGCTACAATTATATACATTATATTATATCTATATAGATATCCATGTACAGTAGTCATGCCTCGCATTGGCAACAGCAGCAGCATAAACAGCTCGATCTGACTCTCAACTTCTCTTTGTCCGCGTGTGTGTTTTATTTCATTCTCTCTCTCTCTCTCTCTTATTTTTTCGATGTATATACGTTTAGAAAGAAATTCTCATTTTGTATGAAATTCCTCGGTAGTGATACACGCGCGCGCCGCTCGTTTCTCGGAGACTCGTATACGAAAAGTCAACTATTCGCATTGTGCCGCGTTATAATTGCGAGCTCGTGTGTGTGTGACACTTTGTGCTCGCGCTTTATTTTTCGTTTTATAATATCGTAGAACTCGTGCCTATATGGTAAATCGTTTACAATGATTTTTATCGCTCCGAGCAACTTGGCAGAAAAGTTTTTCGAGGCCTGTAAAAGAGTAAAGACACACGAAGTATTTTCGCGCGCGCACCACCCGCAGTGACGCGGCGATTTAAAACGTGTATATCGCAGAGAGACAGAGAGACAGACAGGCCATGCAAGTCTATATGTGTGTGCCTACAAGGAGAAAGAGAGTGAAATTTTAGATCTTTGAAGGCTCTTATCGATGAAGCAGCAGCGGCATGAGCTGCAGCGCCGCAACCGCGTGGCTTTTGTCGCGCGCTGCACGTTCTCGTGTATAATATGCTCTCTCGCATAGGACACTGTTCTCTCTCTCTCTCTCTCTCTCTCTCTCTCTCTCTACTCTGCGGCTTTTGCAGCAGCGTATAGGTACCTATAGTATATGTGCACACACTTACTTATACTTGCTAGACGCGGTATACGAGTGTGTATGCTGTACACATTATAGCAGCGTAGCATAATGTGGGTCTCTCTCCCTTTGTCGTCGTCGTCGTCGTAGGCACACGTATATATACAGTTGCGGGGGAGAAAAAAAGAGAGAGAGACAGAGAGAAAGCTCCGTCTCTCTCTCTCTCTCTCTCTGTCTTAGTCGTGCGCCGCGAAAATCGATAAGAAAGTGAGATATAGACGTATACCGTGTATACGCTCTTATGTACGCGTTGCAAAGGCGCGCACGCGGTCGTCTTTCTCTATCTTATAATGCAACTGAAACTGACTTTTGGACTTAGAGAGAGAGAGAGAGAGAGAGAGAGAAAAAATAAAATGTCGTTCGGAGCGTGTATAATAATTATATATATAAGCATGCGGCTCGTGGGAATGTGCTCAAGCTCGTATATGAGTTAGCGCGGCTTTTGCACGATTATTACCGTACGTCGCTCGTGCCGCAGCATTAGTACAGGGCTATGTATGTATAATGTAATAATATCAAAAAAAGACGAGCGCGACACGGATAAAATTAGACCGCGCGACGCTTCAAACGCGACCGTTTTGGACTTCGTATACGCGCGTTGCATATTACCGCAAGCTCGAGGTCAGTAATATTATATATTCTTCGGCTCCGTAATCGTTACGACTTACCCCCAAGCTTATCGTGCGGTGATTATAATAAACGATACAACGACGAAAAAGTAAAAGAAAGAAAACAGGAAAGAAAAGAATCGAGCGAGCTCCGTGGCATAGAAATATGAAGAAAAAACCGATATAACGCATACGCATATACGCTGGATAGCAGCGTCGCGGCGCTCGAGAACCCGCGCGACTGATAAAGCCAAGGCTCACTTTTGCCTTTTTAAAAGCACTTTACTTTAAGAGCTTCTCGTGCGTGTGCGCTGTAAGTGTGTGCATGTATTATAATAGACGCGCACGAGGCACGAGCCTGTGTGTGCGTGTGCGTGCGTCGGGGAATCGTCAACCCTGCCAGTACTGCGCTGCACACATTCTCTTCCTCTTTCTCTCCGTTCTATATATAATACGTATACGAATGTATGAACGCAAATCTCCACGTGGAAAAGTGACAATTAAAGGGCCAACTTCCGCGGAGCTATTTTCTTCCTGGGTTGACTCTCCGTGCGATATATAGAAAGTCCACGACGCGCAGCGCGAGAATATGACTTTATCCGTCTCGGATCTCGCGCGCCTAAATTTAACTTTGTACAAGACAGAGAGAGAGAGAGAGAGAGAGAGAGAGAGAGAGAGAGAGAGAGAGAGAAAACTCGTCACGGCGCTCCCCGTTTCTTTCTTTTTTTCTCTCGCACCTCCGCTTTTTTTCCTCAAAAAAATTTTTTTTCTCCCCCTTTCACACATATTTTCGCTTTATCAATTTGAAAACTCCGAGAGACCCCAGAGAGATATATTTACGTTTCTCATAATCGCTCGATCTTTAACTACTCGAGCATACACATTCACACAATATAGGATATGCAGTGCACAAGTGTGATGCGGCAGTAGTATAGCGACCTTCGACTACAGTACACTCGGCGCACTCGATAGTGTGCAGTGCACGTAAAAAAAAAAGAAAAAAAAACGATTCGTTTTATTCTCAAAGAGTAGGTACACAAACTGCAGTCACGAGCGCGTGTCAGGAATCTCGTTACACACACACGTTGCAAAAAGTCCACACTATTGCCATGCCGAGGCATTCGATATATAAATATACGCTTAAATATATTTGAAAATCGTCTCTCTCTCTCCACGCGCGCGCCGTACTTCCGTTTATCTCGAGAGAGAGAAGCTCTCCGTATGCTGCAGCTGTGATGCTAACGCGAGTGTGTATTTATAGGTGCGCAAACACACACGTTTGTACGTGCATCATATACGCGCGAGTCTGGGAGACTCTTTTCTCTGTACGTCGCCGGAGAGCCGTGCCCTCGCCAGAGACAGAGAGAGAGCCTAAATCATCGTCCATTTAAGGCCCTACTCGAGGCGTGCCACTTCCTTCTCGTCTTGTAGGTATACACACGAGCTTTACTCTCATATGAATCGTGTATGCATCGTGTGTGTGTGTGTGTGGGCGACCGACTACGACGATGATTGAGTTTCATCGATGCGATGCGATGCTCCTCTGCACACAACTGCTCCCGTTGTCGCTGTTGTTAAATTTCATCTTTGCCCTTGTATCGTATGCACCTATGTACTATAGTCCTCCTACGTGCGTTACGTATTATGATGCGCGTCTGGCCTGATACGCAAAAGATATTTGCCAGCTTCCTGGGAGGAACAAAAATATCGATATCAGTGCCGCTGCTGCGGCGCACAAAGACGCGTTGGAAAAAATAACTTTGGCCGGAAGTCGTTTTGCGCTAGAAAAGTTGTGTGTGTATATGCGTGCGCAGCAGCACATGGCTGTATTATATAGACAACCCTATTGTGCCCGCTAGCTAATATAACGCGTAACATATACTATACACATATATCGAACGCTACTGCTGCTGCTGCTTAACTGCAACTGCATCGCGAGAGAGAGAGAGATCGTATTTTATATACTATGTATATAATTAGAACGTAAAATTCTGCTAGATGTGTATATATATACGTATACCTCGAAAATAATCACGATCGGCGCGTCGCGACGTCGCGGCGGCGGGGCTGCTGCACAAGCGAGCCAGCCACAGCGAGGAAAAATCGCGGAAATGAGAGATGTCTTATCTTCGATTATTATATATGTATATATGAAAAAAAAAGTATAGCGCGCGTACGCCTCGCGGGCTTTTCGATCGATATTATACACTGCTGCTGCTGCTGCGCGCCTTGTGCGCGTCGAGGAGTCCTTATCGAAGACCGATGCAAAATATATTTCGCGTACCGCTAAGTATAATAATAATAATAATAGTAATAATAATGACGATGTCAATTATCGTCGCGATCGTCGCCGAGTCAGGCACGTTTGGGCCAATTATTTTTCACGAAGATGTATATTATTCGAGGAGCGTCAACTTGTGCGCAGTGTCCACACTCGGCGAGAGAGAGAGAGAGAGAGAGAGAAAGAGAAAGAAAAATGGACGAAAAATGAAAAAAAAAAAAAAACAACAACAACAACTTTCACTCTTGAAGATCACTCGTCTTTCGGCCGGCGCTCGTCGTGTGTGTCTCAACAACCATCCACTTTTTGTCCGTCCCTCTTGCTCTGCGCGTGTGTACAAACTGAAAAACAATGCGGGCACTTTTTTCCTTGTTTTTGTTGTTGTTTTTTTCTCTCTTCGCTCGTATGTACACACACGCACGCAAATACACTCATCGTGTCATTCGCCTTCTATTCGCTTTTGCGCGTAACACGAGATTATTCGCGCGCGCGCGTAAAGCTCCCGCGAAAAAATCACGATTTATTTACCTATTTTGTTTGTATTCTCCCACCTCCTCTCTTCCTAATTTTTTTTTTCATCGATCATCAATTTCTGCGTACACGAGTTACAAAAAAAAGTAAATAAATAAATAAATAAATAAAAAAGCTCGACTCCATACAAAAAGATAACATTATCAATTTTACATTATCGGATCTGTGTCGCAGTGTCATTGTCGCGCGCGCTTACACTACACCTTTGACTAATCTTCGCGCGCGCGCGCGGCTGCTGTGCATTGTAATGGATGTTGTTATATATATAACGGGTTTTACAAGCTACTGTTGCTGTGTATAGATGCTATACGGGCATGGAAAACACGGGCACACGCACACGGGAGAGGCAGAGAGTCCGGAGAAACATTAATTGCGCTCTATTTATTCAGTGTCCATCGACCAACACAGAGAGAGAGAGAGAGGAGAGAGACTCGTTGACTGCAAAACTCGTGAAGAGGAAGTTCGTGTCTCTCTCTCTCTCTCTCTCTTCTGCACGCGTGTATTAATCCCGTGCGCCCGGCAGTAGTATACATATACGTACACACGTATATATATAGGCACCAGTAGCAAACAACATCGCGCGCAGGCAGTAGTGTGCTCCGGAGTCGAGCGCGATCGACAAGAGCTGCTGCCTTTGCTGTGTTTTGCTCTCTCTCTCTCTCTCATCTCGTCTACATGTATGCATGTATGTATATATAAATACAATCGAGAGAGAAGCTGCTCTTGTTTTGTCATTGATAACGCGCTGATTTTTTTCTCTCTCTCTCTCTCTCTCTTTACGTGGGTGTACATGTGCCGCTGTATATATGTATACAGGAGTACTGCACCTAACAGGTGTGCTGTTGTCAGAGTCGAGTGCTTTTACGAGTGCAATCGAACCGCCGCCCGTAATACGTATGTCTGTGTGTATGCTTCTAACAGTACGTCTGTCTGTCTATCTCTCTCGAGAGAGCTTTTGTTCGTCCGTCGTTCGTGCGTAGGTGTTTTTCTCTTCTTCCTCTTTTTTTCTCTCTCTCTATCCGCGATCGTATTTCATCTTGTGCCGGCCTGCGAGTAGTATACGTTTACGCCGTGAAAACACCGCGCACACACACGTACACCCACACTCGTATAGTACACATACTTCGATCTGTATTATATACTACTTCAACCCCTTCGTCTCATGTTTTCTTTCTTTCTTTTTTCTCCACTTGCAGACGCACAATTAGGGATGTCGCGTAACACGGGTCCCGGATTGTACGAGTTCCTCATGGAGGCCGAGCTCCAGCAGTATTATTCCGGCATCAGAGGTACGTATTTTTTTTTTTCATTTCATATACATATGTCTAAAATGGGTAATTATGGCCGGTCTTTTAATTAAGTCTCGCATCCGGATTTTTGTTCGTCATCTCTCTGTCTCTGACTCATCGCCCACCTATTTTTTCTTCTTTTTTCTGTTTACACTGACTAATCGTTCGCTCCCCTCTACATACATCGCACGTTTTGCTTTTTTTATTTTATAGGCGACCTGAAGGTCCACAACCCCGCCCAGCTCAAGTACGTGACTGAGGACGATCTGGGCGGCATCGGCATGACCAAACCCGAAATGCGCCGCCTCAAAAAGTACTTCCAGCGACACTTCCCCCAGAACTACCTGTCCAAGTTCAAGAAGATGCTGCTGCCGCGCAAGGACGACGCGCAGCAGCTCGCCGGCGCCCTGGGCCAGGGCCTGCCCGAGGAGAGACAGGACAGGCCGCCGGTCAGGGTGCCCAACAAGCACATGATCCCCGCGGACGCCATCATCGTCAACAAAGAGCTCGGTAAGACGAGGAGAAAAAAAAATCGAGGCTAATTTCGTTATATTATTATAATATGCATGCGTGATGATAAAGTTCAATGTCGAAACCCCGCAATAACACGTCGCGCCCTAGACTTTGCTGAGCTTCTCTTGGCACGCGAATGACAAGAAAATTATAAAAAATAATAAAATGTATTAAAATTTAATTCCTTTTTTTTTAAATTACAATATTTATTTTTCCCCAGGAACCGGCGAGTTCGGGGTGGTGCAGCAGGGCGTATGGACGAACGACGGCGAGCGCATTCAGGTCGCCATCAAGTGTCTGTCGCGCGAGCGCATGCAGAACAATCCGATCGAGTTCCTGAAGGAGGCGGCGATCATGCACTCGATCGATCACGAGCACATCGTGCGGCTCTACGGCGTGGTGCTGGACACGAGCTCGCTCATGCTCGTGACGGAGCTGGCGCCGCTGCGCTCGCTGCTGGAGTGCCTCAAGGAGCCGCAGCTCAGGTCGAGCTTCCCGGTGCCGTCGCTGTGCGACTTCGCCGTGCAGATCGCCGACGGCATGCAGTATCTCGAGGCCAAGCGGCTGATACATCGAGATCTCGCGGCCAGGAACATACTCGTCTTCTCCAAGAACAAGGTGAAGATCTCGGATTTCGGACTGTCGAGGGCTCTCGGGGTCGGCAAGGACTACTACCAGACGAACTTCAACGTCAATCTCAAGCTGCCGATCGCCTGGTGCGCGCCCGAGTGCATATCCTATCTCAAGTTCACGAGCGCCAGCGACGTCTGGGCGTACGGAGTCACGCTCTGGGAGATGTTCAGCTACGGCTTTCAGCCGTGGGCCGCGCTCACGGGCCACCAGATCCTCGAGGCCATCGACGAGCCGAATTATCAGCGACTCGAGCAGCCCGACTGCTGCCCCAAGGACTACTTCAATCTCATGCAGAAGTGCTGGCAGCACGAGCCCACCAAGCGGCCCAAGTTCTCGGAGATCATCGCGCTGCTGCCCGACCTCAAGCCCGAGCAGGTGCAGGCCGTGCAGGACACCAACGAGATCGGCATGCTCGTCTACAAGCAGAACGACGTCATCACCGTGCTGGACAAGGGCTGCAGCAACACCATGTGGAAGGGCGTGCTGGCCAACGGCAAGACGGGCTTCTTCAATCCCGCGCACACCATCGCCTACCTCGGCGGAAATCTGCCGAGCAACGTCAAGCCCGGCGAGTTCCAGCGAGGCGGTGGCACCGACGGCAAGAACGGCGGCATTTTCTCCTCGCAGAGGCGCAAGATACGCACGGACATGATCTCGTCGCCGCAGGGCGACTTGAAGCACACCGGCCACGTGGGCCTCGACGGGGCCTACTTCGGCGATCTGAGCTTCCTGGGCGGCAAGTATCCCCATTTGCCGCGCCAGGTCGTCACGCCGTATAAGCCCCAGGAGGACGCGACCGACAACAATTCTAGTCATCATCATCATCATCATCATCATCATCAACATCACGAAGCCGGTGGTGGTACGCTACGCGAGCGCACCAACGGCGACGGGAGCCACAACAATAGAGACTCATCGATCAGGGACAGCAGGAGCTTGCAGCACAGTAAGCGAATGACGATGATGAGCTTTATTTAATTTTGTTGTCATCTTTTACATTATTTAATTTCGCCAAAACAGACAGCTTGTGGTCGGACTCGTGCTCGGAGATCTCGCAGATGGGCTCGGTCAACACCATCAACAACATGCCCGCCAACATGGTCAGCAGCACGGACAGCAGCACCATCTGCGGCGACCACGAGTACCACGAGATCAGCGACGAGGAGAATCAGGAGAGCCCGCTGCGCTTCGACAAGCCGTTGAGCTTCGACTTTGGCCCCAGTCTGATGGACGAGATGGATCAGATGTTTCGCTCGTTGGGTACTTTCATTGATATTCCATATTCAAAGCCACGCTCCGACGCACCGCAGGCTCCATTGACTCGTCATAACTGTTGAAATTAAGATTCTTTGAATTTAGGAGCGTCGCCGAATCCGCCGCCCGCGCCTGCTGGCCTTCAGCAGCAACAGTCCTCCATCGAGCAGCACGAGTCGAGCAACGCCCGTAACGAGCTGCGCGAGATCCAGTCCAAGCAGACCGGCAAGAGGAAGCAAGCGACCGTGAGTCCCATAAATGTAGCGTAAACTTGTTTATTGTTATTCGTTTTTTTTTATTCATTCATTCATTCGTTCGTTTGACTCATTCTCGACTTTGATGACGTTACGTTGCTTTTGTTTTTTTATAAAAAAAATCATTGTTTTGATCATGAAGAGATTTTTTTGTTGTTTTTCGAGTTTTCTCATCAATTATATATATTGTTTTGACTTCATTTTGGATTGATACGATGTCTCGTATAAATATTATTCATTATGTGTACGTGTTTTTTTGTTCGCTTTTTTTCATACGATGGCAGTTCCTCTGAAAAAGTGTCGCAATATAGCCAAATATATTTATAAACGATGTCATAGAAAAATTAGTTCTGCGCTTAGCATACATAATTGTAGCTTTCGGACTCTTAGATGGACAAATTAGCTCTTTTGTCATTGTGATGAATAATTATATATTATGTATTTGAATCGATGTTTGCAACTACTTATCACAAAATAAGACACAAAAAAGATCGCGTAATGCGGGTAAAAGAAGGAAAGAATTAAAGTCACTCGCCACCTCATTACTTACACTGAAACACTCGACTTTAAAAAAAAAAAAAAGTAAATCTGTAATATCGTCTCCCCTCCGCACCCTCGTCGAATACAACTCGCACCAATCAGGTGAAGCCAATATCGGCGGCCGATCAAAAGACCCTCTATTCGGCGATCGCAATGGCCCAGGAGATAACGGCGCGCTCGATGACGGACCTCGAGACGCAGCACCACCAGGAGGTCGGCGGCGGCAACAATGCCAACAACGGCGGCGGCGGCGGCGGCGGTGCTGGTGGTGCTGCTGCCGGCTCGGCGGGCTCCATCTCTGGCGGCTCGTCCAGTCAGCAGCACGCCAGGCACGGCAGCCACTATCAGGGTGGTGGTGGCGGTTCGGGACACTCGCCGCGTACACCCTCGTCGCCGACGACGACGCATAGGCGCAAATTTTCCTTTAAATTGCCGCATCAGCACAGTCCCAAACCCGACAGACGACACTTTTCCGAGGAGGCCGCCAGTATACCTGACATACAGGTACATTATGATTTTCCGTTTTTTTTTTT
>CACVKI010137710.1:0-12279 GCA_902732785.1 Trichogramma evanescens | reverse complement strand
TTTTCATTTTGGGTTTTTGTTTTTTGGTTTTTTTTTTGTTGGACGAGTAAGACTATACACGGGACCCGGTGATGGGCTTTTACTTTCTCTCAATCTTTTATGATTTTTCTAACACGCCGTAACACTGCTTATTTTTTGCGCATATCATAACGTTCATCATTTCATGGAAAAAAAAAACATTTACAGTCCGTCTCTCTCTCACCCAATACATATACATAACATGTGTGTGTGTAAGTGTGTAATAAGTACAGCGATTATCGAACGAGTAATTACAGCCGAATGCAATGTGAAATCGTTGCGTAAAGCCGCCGACTCGTGTATATCTAGGTTGCGAATCGAAGACAGCTTCCTGACGCCGCTCGTCGTCGACGATATACAACACACATCATATACACACGCTGCACACATACACACTCGATTATAAAGCCTCTTATGCAAATTTAGCCTTGCTTCTCTCGGCTCCGAAGCGCGCCGAGAGTAGCCTCGGACAATTATATATGATACATTATTATTATTGTACATTTTTCTGCATCGTCGTTATTATTTAATAATATAAAAATTAATGTTTTTTTTTTAAATTACATTTTTCAAATAGATGAATATAACTTTCAAGGGCATGATTTCTGATACACCTCTGACTCGTTCATACAGAATACACATAATTATTATATTTAATCTTGTTCTCTCTTTCTCTATTGAATACCTAAGAGAATTAGGGGTGATGAAATTGAGCCCTTCACTCAAACAAGTGCTTTATTAATTTTCATCGATATACTAACGCCAAGCGATTTTTTCTTTCTCTCTCTCTCTCTTTTTCTCTCTTGTTCACACCCGATCCCGTTTCGAACCGACTTCATTACTTCTTCTGGATTATTTTTCGGTTTTATACACCCTTATCTCTCTGTTTACTCTCTTGAATTCACCCTCTTGCTCTCTCTCTCTCTCTCTCTCTTGGCTTTCTATAATCCCTCTGGGCGATTCCTCCCTCTCCCTCCCATACCTTCTGCGCGTCTGAAAATCTCAGTGGCTGTGCACGAGCCTGCAGTCGCTATCCTCCACCGTATCGTCGATCGAGTCTCTGGGCGCTCCCTCGACCCTGAAACTGCCCCTGTGGGACAAGGCCTCGGCCGAGTTCTGCTTCGCCAAGTCGCGCGAGCTGCTCACCAAGCCGAATCCGGCCTACTGGTCGTCCTACTGCTCCGACGACATGGATTACGATCCGCAGGATCTGATGAAGTCCACGGAATTCCTCGAGAACGGAAACGGTCATCATCATCATGATCATCATCACCATCGCAAGAGCATTGCCAGCTGTCTCGAGTTCGATCAGCTGCAGCAGTTGCAGCAATTGCAGCAGCAGCAGCAGCAACCACCGCCACCGCCGCAGCCACAGCCGATCAAGCAAAACGGCGCCGGGAAAGTCACCGGAAACGGCGACTACGACTTTCCGAGGGATAGTGGAAGCAACAACAAGCGGGTGAGCACGAGCTACGTCGATCGTTACTTCGAGCAGCCCAAGTACGACGAGGGCGATCATCTGTCGTACGAGGACGAGCTCAGGATCAACGAGCTCGAGCAGACCTGCCGCAAGGCATTCATGGCCAATTACGACAATAACCATCGGGCGGCTGGTGGTGGTGGCTTGATCATGAACAACGACTCCGCGGCCAAGATCGTGTCGCTCAACAAGTTCGATTTGGGCGCGAGGCCGAAGAACGAGCAACAACAGCAGTTCATGGGCAGTCCCAGGCATCAGCTCAACGGCCACAGCAACGGCCACGCCGATCAGCAGCAGCAGCAGCAGCAATATCCCTACGCGATCTCGAACAATCCCATATTCAACGACGACGGCAACAACAGCGGCAGGCCCGGACTCGTCGGCCTGCAGAGAAGAAAGTCCGACGCCGACTGCAATCAGCTGTACTCCTCCCACCAGAGTCGAGAGGTGTCGGGCCTCGAGAGCGTCAAGAATTATCTCGAGTCGAAGAAGGCCCAGCAGCAGCAGTCCGGCCTGAATCTCGGCTTCAGCAAGCTCACCCAGAACATGATACAGCTGGGCAAGAACATCGCCCAGAACACGAGGCATCTGGGTGGAGGTGGTGGTGGAGCTGGAGTGAACGAGAACAGCAACAGCAACGGTCATACTAAATCAGGGGGTGGTCCGGTGCTGCAGAAGCCCAATCATCTGGATCTGAAGCAGCAGTCGAACGGCGGCAGTCCGAGCTTGCAGAGGATTCTGGATCCGCCGAAGTTGTATCAGAACAACGATCGAAAACTCGCCGAGATCGCCAAGACGGAGATCCTGGTGGAGCGTCTTCAAGCCTTCAGACCTCGCACCTCCTCGCTGTCGGAGAATCGTCGACCGCACGCCAAGAACTTCCGCAGGTCGTTCCACCAGACCAGCCAGCAGGAGCAGAACGACTCGAGCGACGACTCGGACTCGATCTCGCACTCAGAGACGGACATCAGGGGCCGATTGCGCATGAAGCGACGCCATCGGCGCGGCATGCGGCTGAACTTCAAGAATCAGAAGGCCGCCGCGGCTCGTCAGCAGCAGCAGCAGCTCGCCCAGAACAACTTTCTGCATCCTGACATGGCTCGTCGCTCGAACTTCGATCTGCACTGCGACAATAAATCTTCGACGTCCGCCGCGTCGAGCTTTCTGAGCTCGCTGCAGGGCATGTCGTCGAGGAGCAGCTTGACGACGACGACCTCGGCGACGCTGACGCCGCAGCACAACAATCTCCACCATCATCATCAGCACACGGCCAGCTGGCCCGAGAGCGCACCGAGCTCCAGCATCACCTTCACCAGCAACTCCGATCTGGACTCCGACTCGAGCTCCGAGTATCCGGAATTCTGCAACGACGTGCTCACCTTTCCTCCGTCCCCGGCCCCGTAGTGTGTTTGATGATCATCGTCGTTGCCCCTCTGAATCCGATCCCCCACCCCCGCCCAACGAGCCCATGAGAATATTTTTTGATTCGATACCTTTTTAACGCTAACGTATAATGAAAAAAAAATACAAGTAATTTTCACCCAGAGCTTGGCTTAATTATGGAACTGGAGACGAGTATAATACTGCTTCTCTCATTCACGTAAACTTGCACTGATAATGATACTGTCATTGATAAAAAATATACTCGCTGATATTTTCCTATCTCGTAGAAGTTACGTAGTTTGTGCGATATTTTCATATTTTATTAAGCGACTTGCATGCCGCTCGCATTCACTTTTCGACACAGCTCGTGTACGAGATATACTTGTGTAGTCGTGTGTGTGTGTACCACCGCATCTTTCGTGTACTTTCACGTGGAACGAGATTTTGATGAACGGCATTGAAGCGTTTTAAAGTATATAATATATAATATATATACGTAAGAATTATGTACGATTTTTGTAACGCGCTAATCGACGATAATAAACTCTTTTTGATACTCGTTATATTTACTGGGAATTTTGTACCGATCGTATATACAACGTTGTGGGTATAAATGAGCATTTTTAAAGGCGTTAAATGTTAAGTATTAGCTTTTAATATACAATATGATATATATATCGACCGGACAACGATTCCGTATATTTTTATTATGAAGTTACTTTCTCGATCGATACCGACTATAAACTCACATTTTATCGTTTCTCTTTAAGATTGAAAAAAATCGCATTAGTAATTAATCGCAAGTTATATGATACTATGCTATAAGTAAAAATAATCGTAGCTGTAAAACCTTGCTGTACATAGTTTTGGCAATAATTTTGGGCATTACATGATCCGCATTTAGTTTTTTGGCTTCTCTGTAAGTAACGATTAGTGACACGTAGTGCGTAGAAAAAGTTTTTGGATACGACCAACTATACTCGAGAAACAACCGCCTTACCGAAAAAATAAAGTCCTGCATCATCCCGATTCTTTCACCAAAGTGACCAGACACGCATCGTTTATAAAAAACATTTTCGAATTGAACGCAATAATAAATTTCCAACGAATGTGCATATAATTAGCAAGTAGTCTGTATAACGATGTGTGCCTCTGCCTATGTTTTTTTACGGACAATCACTGCTTTACCTCAAAACACTCCATCGTATATAACAATTAATATGTGTGTAAAACCCGCTTGCATGTGTAAAACAGTGTGTGAAAAACTACTCATCCGCTCTTGTTATAACTTTGTTTCTTCATCGTACTTTTTTAAGTTACATCTTTCTTATTATTTTTATGATTTATTTCATCGATTATTTCGTTATTGTTATTATTTTTTTTCTCTTCTCGCACCTTCCAAAATCGTTTCTGAAAAAAAAACAATACGTACCCAATTGTCCCGATCCCTCGGCTTATCACTACTACCACCACCAACCACCACCACCGCATTCACCACCGCTGCACAGGCGACGCTTTCGGAAGAAGCCAAGGAAGTCTACAACAGCCTCGTCGAGACCCCAGTGACCACCGTGATCACCGAGACGCCCGACACCAATCCGTTGCGCATGCTGAGATCGGGCTTTCCCGTCGTCAGGCCGAGGGTGCGCGGCAACAAGCACGCGACGACGACGACGACGACGACTTCCAGTAGTCAGCACGATTCAGATCTGCACACTCAAGTAGGTGTTTTAAATGTTCGAGACGATGTGTTTTTTATTTATTTACCAATGTTATCGATTTGCAGGGCTCGAGCAGGAGTTTTCACTTCGACAGCGCGCAGCGTCACAGCAGCGGCGCCTGCACCCTGCCGAAGCTGAAGATACCGGTGGCGCATCCGTCGCAGGCTCCGCCGCCGATCCCCAGCGCGGTGCTGTTGCGGCATCGCTCCATGGAGATCGAGAACAATCAGAACCAGAGCAACACCTGCAACAACAGCGGCGACGAGAATCCGATCCCGCTGCCGCCCCGAGACAGGTCCAAGAGTCTTCAGCCAAAATCGAGCCTGCCGCGCCATCAGCGCAAACATCCGCTCATCATACCCGGCGACGGCGTCAGTCGAACTCTGGCGAAGATGCAGGCGGCCTCGAACGCCGCCATGGAGGATCAGGTCGACGGCGGCTGCGGTGGGATCGGCACGGAGAGCGGCAGCCTGGACATCATGCTCGGCAACGAGCTCAATGCCAATACTGACGAATTCGAGCGTCGCATTGACTCAGACGTAACGGCACTGGACTCGTTGATGGGCTGCGACGAAGCCCCGACGACGACGCGCACGAATAGTCAGCAGCAGCGCTGCAGCGTCATCTCCGAGGATCTTCTGGAATTCTCGGAGAATCTGATCGACTGCGGCGGTGACGACGACAGCGACGACGACGACGACGTCGACGGTGGCAGCGTCACGCCGGTGCCCGAGCAGCAGCAGCTGCAGAGCCAGCTCTCCAGACACAGCAGCGCGGATACTGCCACGGATACGAGCCGAAACACGACGCCGACGAACAAGCTGCCGAGCGAGACGCAGCAGCAGCAGATCATCGACTTGAAGGGCGAGAGCATGACGAGGACCTCCGATCACGTGTCCTGCGAGGATCTACTGGAATTCGCCTGCGACAAGCCGAATTCCAGGAGGACGCGTGGACCTCGCAACGGAGAGCAATCAGACGAGGTTCGTATACAATTATAAGCCCAAATAATAAAATGAAAAACTCAATATCTTGGCTTTTTTTTCTTCAGGTCAGAATAATGTTGAAAATTTTGCACGATCAGTCGACGCCTGAGTCGTGTATGGCAGCTCTCAACGTGACGAACTGGGAAATTTTGGCAGCTATCAAGCTCGAACGATTGCAGGGCCTGCTGAGAAAGGAGAATCACTTCGTCAGCCTGGAGGACTGCAAGACAATGCTGAACCAGTGCGGCGGCGACGTCGTCAAGGCCGCCGCTCTGCTGAGGAACACCGACGACACGGCAGCCGTGTGAAGAAATGCGCGCGCGATCTTTCACCCTTCCTAAGAGAGAATATGATAATATAGATGCCATGACGAACGATTAAGCGAAGCAATAAGAATGGCCATAATATTATAAATATAATACGCAGGGTTGTGAATGTCTCATTTAGCTTGAGAGAGTCTCGACGATTATTGACTGGATAACGTTTAAGCGCCATATACATAATTTTACCGTTATATTATATTGTATAAAATGTATATTTTACTTTTTTCAAGCAACCAATAATTATACAAAAGAAACCGAGGCAGCTGTCGGAATTTATTACCTTATGAGTATATAATATGGAAACTAAGTATTGTCAGCGAGATTGATTCTATTTTTTTAGGATTATTTTTTAATTGCATCATGTTGAAATTTGAATGTTTCATTTCTCTTTTCTATTGTACAAATTACGCACAATAATTACTAAAAAGTGCATAAATCGCGCACGGTGACAAATAAAAAAAAGAGATGTGTTTTTAAACGTGTATTTTTAGTGTTGGACCGATATAATGAAGTTACAAAGGTGTATTAGAAAACCAAATACTTTTAAAGTTAATATTGTGTTCACGCAGTGTTGGAATTAGTTCATGTAGTTAATCGCAGAATATGAGGTATAGCGCTGAAAGAAAAGTATCGTTCGGATGATGCTTGAATAATCTAATCTGCCTTACGAAAAATTTTGTGCCAATATTTTGCTAATGAAAACTGCTTTTGAGTATAAAATTTGGAAAAAAATTAACTATTTTGCATAAGATTGGATTTGAGGAGTCGATCGTTGCACTATTTTTAATAAAACAAAAAAATGAATAAGGAATTTGGTGCATACCTGATTTGACAGCCATTGGGAATTTTTATACAGAAAATTTACTGTAGGACTATTGAAAAAGATTTAAAAGTATACTGTAATGATTTAATAGCAAATAGGTAAATTTCTCAAAAAAAATAAGAGCAGATGAAACCAAAACAAAAACTACGTAGAGAGTCACTCAGATTAGTTAGTTTTTTAGAATATTTTGCTAGTTTTAATGTATGTGTGAACTACTAATAAACGTGTACGCGGAAAAATTGAAATACCAAGAAACTATTTTTTCAGATTACGCAAAATGTTTGCGAACAAATAACCATTGAACTTGCCTTTATCGCGAAAAATTATTTGTTCCAAATAGTTTTAGTTCGTAGAATCGATTGAAAACCAAAAATAAAATTGCAAGAGAGAGAGCATGAAATTGAATATCTGATCCAAAGTAAGTTAATCCTGATAAGAACAAATACGATACAAAAAAAAGTTTCTTTGTAAAATTTGTATTATAATAATGCGTACATTTGTTCATCCCCGCCGTCAATTAGATATGAAAATTGATTTATCTATTGTCTTAATTGTATAGGTACGGTGGTGTGCCCCCCGGTACCGATATGACATTTAGCGCGTATTGTTAGATTTTAATCGCATCTCTCGGCTCTGCGGGACGCGCGCGTGTGCCCGCGAGCCGAAATTCCTTTTGATACGCCTATGGAAAAACGTAGTTCATATTTTAATTTCGTAAGTTTATATATACACGCATACACAAGTCGAGTATGATTCTTAAAATAAGCATGTTTATACATATTATTATTATTATTACATTGTATTTATTGCTACGAGCGACGAAAAGAAAAGAGCTGGAAACAATTTTTTATATCAAAAATGTATTTAAGAGTTGTATACACAATCACATTTAAACAAAAAAATATATCCATAAGAATACAAAATCAATGGATTTATCGTTTATCTCAATATTATTATCCCTGAGAATCGTCCCACTTGTCTCATGCATGCACCGCGATAATGATAGGGATTAATTCTTATTAAATTTTCAGGTGAATGTATTAATTAATTTAATTATGTAGTCGGCGCACGAGACACGCAGGTGTCTCTAACGGTTTTCGCGCGCTATAAGCGTCGTTGTTACTCGTATACATACATTGTTCGCATACTTCGGGTTCATAGTACTGCTATATATCATGCACATGAGCCGTACGTCGATCGTTAGTTTCAATATTCATCTGAAAGCAAAAAAATAAAAAGCAATAAATTTCCGAATTTATATAGTTGATACAAAAATCATAATGATTCGTTACGAACCTTGATTCGCAGCGGCCAAGCAAATACGCCACAAATCTTGATTCATCAATAGCTTGATGATTTTCTCGCAACAAAGAATCGGCAACTGATGGCCCGTCAGCTTCAGCAACGGATCCAACGCCCATCGCCGGAAAAATCCTCTCGACGCCTTCTCGCACAGGTGCAGGGCGCAGGCGTCGATGGGCTTGTGCGGCAGGAACCACAGCTTCTGCGAGCGCGCGACCTTGAGGTAATCCTTGCAGGTAATCAGCTTGGCGGCCTCCTCGGCTCGCAGCCGGATCAGCTCGTACAGCGACAGACTCCGACGTATCGTCAGCTTTTTGGCCGTTCTCGCGAACTCCTCGTCGTCGTGCCATCGTTCCTCGAGATCCGCCGACGACTTCTCGAACAATCCGTAGCTCGCGAAGAGACGCATGATCGTCAGGGCGTCGGCGCGTTCCAGGGCGTATCCTCGGCGCTCGAGATGCCCGACGACCAGCAGAGCGCCCACGGCCAGACCGAGTTTGAAATTGAACTGGGTCTCGTCGAAGCGCGACTCGATCCTCTCGCAAAATTTACTCGAGGCGGGAAAGACGAAGCTGGACATGTCGGCGCCGCGATTCAGGAGGGCGTTGACGGTGTTCGGCAGGAATCTCGCCACGGCGAATTGCAGCGGTGTACGGCCCAGCTTGTCTTCGACATTGACACGCACCACCTGCGTCCGCTCGATCTCGTCGTTGACCTTGAAGAACAGCTCGGCCAGGTCGTCGTCGCGATATCTCTGGCAATTGACGTGCAGCGGAGTCTCTCCTGCCTCGTTGACGATATTCGGGTCGGCGCCTCTCGCGAGCAGCAGCTTCGTCAGGTTTCGGTGTCCGTGGCGCAGCGCCAGGTGCAGCGGCGCGTTGCCCTCCCGGTCTCGGGCGTCTACCAGCACCGGCCCGCACTCGTGATCGCCACCGAAATCGAACAGAATGTCCGCCAGGTCGTAGTCGACGTGCTCCTCGCACATGACGTGCAGAGCCGTCGATCCCTTGGCGTTGGCCAGATTGGGATCGGCGCCGTGTTTCAGTAATAACTTGGTCACTTCGCGCCTGTGATGAGTCAGAGCCAGGTGCAGAGGTGGATCGTCGGCGGCGGCCGCCGCACCAGCTGGCCGACAGTTGGGATCCACCCGGCCGAGCTCGAGGAATCGTCTGACCGCCGCCTCGTAGCCGGCCACGCAGGCGGCATGAAAATGCGTGAGGCCCGACTCCTCGTCGACGTAATTGACGTCGTACCTGTCGTAGATCTGAAAGAGGCCGCGTACGACGCAGAGGAATCTGTAACCGATGGCGTAGTGCAGCGCGGTGGTGCGACGCGCGTTGCCGTCGTCCGCTGTTGCTGCTTCGTCCTTGTAGCCGCACCTGACCACGAAGTCGACGAGCGGCTCCGCGTCCATCTCTCGATTCTCGCTTCTCACGGACTCCATGAGCAGCCAGTCGATCTCCTCGGGCCGAAAGACGTCGCGCAGATCCGGATAGCGGCCCTCCCAGTCACGGATCAACTCGTAGAGCTGCTCGTAGAGATCGTCGCGCTGCGCCTCGTTCTCCCAGTCGACGCCTTGGCGCAGACTCTTCAATTTTCTCGAGCAGGCTCGATCGTCTTGAGCCATATTGCAGCGGTCACGCGCGCGCGCACTGAAAAACACTCGACGCGAGAATCTTTTTATGTTTACGCCGCGGTGTCGTAAGGTGTACTGCGAGTATCGACCTACTATTATATCTATTGTGTCGTTCGACCGAGCTACTGCAGAAGCAACTCGCGCGAACACGCACGACAAAGAGGGAGTGGGCTACGAGGAGGAGCGAAAAAGAGACAAAGACACGCGCACCGCAACGCTGCAAATGCTCGCGAGCGCCAAACTGTATGTCACGCGTTGTTGCTGTATATGCACGAGCGTCGACCAAACGAGTCGTATAAGATAATAGTGTCGGCCAGTCACAGCGTGCCAAAAAAGACTCTGTCACTTCAGAGCACACGATTGTTGTGCTCGCTCGTATTTCGTCGTACACAACGAATTCAAATGTGCACCATGTGTCATTTTAGATCAACATATAAAGCTTTCGAGACAACGAGAATGGATTGGAACATGAAAATGAAATAAAATCGAAACCAATTATTATTTTAATAATTTTTTTATTGAATGACAGAAAATCTGCAAAATTTAACAAAACCGAACAAAAAAAATGTTGCAAATGTGCTTAACGTCGTCACAGATTCTCCTATTAATTTCAAAGCAAGACTAAAATGGAACCTTCATCATCTTCACCATAAAATTTGCAGTCTTTGTGGAGCTTTTCTAGCCCTCACAGGTCTTTTGTTATTGCATGGTTTTCCATTTGTTTCTACAATTTTTTTACTGTCCTCGTGACTTTGACCTTCAGCCGCTAAGCAAATGTTAAATAAATCTCCGTTAGTTAATGAGTGATCGATGATTAGTTCACAGCAGAGAATCGGCAGCCGGTAACGCGTCAGCTCCAAGAAAGAATTCAGTGCCCATCGTCGGCAAAATCTTCTCGACGTTATATCGCACAGACGCAAATCACAAGCTTTTCTATATTCGTCGATTAACTCCCTCAATTTTCCGGAGCACGCCAACTCGTAGTAGTCCGCAGCCGTGACAAGTTTCGCAGCCTCGTCGGATCTCATCCGAAATAACTCGTAGAGCGTCAGACTCGGGCGTATCTCTATATTCTTCAACATGCTCTCGAACTTCTCTTCGTGGTCGTTTGAAAATTCTTCAAGATTCGACGACTTGTCGGATAATCCATTCTTGGCAAAAAAATTCATAACCGTTAGAGCGTCGGACCGGTCCAATTCGTATCCCCTTTTCTTAAGATGTTCGGCGATCAACAGTGCGCCAGATTTCGATTTGTAAAGTCCATACACATTACTACCAAAATCACTCTCGGCTGGGAAAACGAAGCCGGACAGATCAGCGCCACGATCCAAGAGTACCTCGACGGTATTCGGCAAGAGTCTCGCCACGGCCCATTGAAGAGGTGTCCGACCAAACTTGTCCTTTGCATCGACCTGCAAGGGCTGATTCGATTCGTCGCAGATCTCGAATAGCATCTTCAACGGTTCAACATCATAATATTCCTTGCATAAAAAATGCATAATGGTCCATCCCTTCTCGTTGGCCGAATTTGGATCGGCGCCATTTCTCAGCAGCAATAGTGCCACATCCTTGTGGCCTGAACGCACTGCCAAGGTCAGCGGCGATTCACTATCGCAGTTCTCGAAGAGATTGGGATCCTGGCCTAGTTCGAGGAATTTTTCGACGACGTCCTCGAGTCCGTACTTGCAAGCCACATGGAAGTGTGTGTCACCGCAATCATTGGTGTAGTTCACGTCGAATCGGTCGTAGATTTTAAACAGCTTGCGGACTGCGCTTTCGTACTTTATATTTATCTCTCGAACCGTATGCACTGCTGTGTTGCGAAGCCAAAGTGGCTTGCCATCTTGATCGACGTCGGGTTCGTCTTTGTAGCCGGTTTCGATAAGTAAGTCGACTAGTGGTGCCTTTGCCGCGGAATTTAAAAGACCACCCATTATAAGAAGCCAATCGATTTGTGTGGGATGAAAAATCTCCCGGAAATTTGGTCGTTGACCTTCCCAATTTTTAAATAGGTCGTAAAATTTTAATACAAATATTAGTCTCCCTTTTGTATCCTGCCAGTTGATCTTTGCACATAATTTTTTCAATTCGTTCAAACTTTTCGCGTTGCCGGCCATTGTGTTCTACACGCAAGCACAAAAAAATCAAACTGCTACAACGTAAAATAATTTAAACTTTTCTCGCGAAAATCGACTTGCTGCGATCGATGCGATCACTCTCTGTTCGGTGCTCACGCTGTGGCGTCGTAGCTCGTACTGACTCGATTCACAGTTCACGCGCGCCAACTACCCATGTGACGCTTTGATCGAGAAACAACACGCACGAACCGGCACGCCACCAACTGAAGCGAGCGCGACTGCATGATATTATAGTTATTTACACGTCAAGGGTAGCGGTGTGGATACACTGTCGAGGTGTGTTTGCAGCGTTGGGGCGCTGTAGGCGCCGAGGCCGCGTAGCGAAGCGAAGACTAATATATTATATTATTATATATATATTATATATATATATAGGTCAGATTCAGAATTTTTCAAATAAACCTGCGGACGAGGTTCACGGATTTTCTTGAAATTTTGGTATGTTATAGTACATCATAAAAGGGTCCCA
>CACVKI010137708.1:5682-18351 GCA_902732785.1 Trichogramma evanescens | reverse complement strand
TAAAAGTACTTGAAAAAAATGGATACACATATTGCATTAATATAACTTTTCCGATGGTTATCGTATAACTAATGAATAGCTCAAGTGGTAGGGAGTTGGACTTGTAACCGAGTGATCACCGGTTCAAACCCAGGTCTCGGGGAACTTTTTCACTTCTGTGAAGTTAACCATTAAATAAACTCTCAATTATTACGTATATAATTACGTAGTAAATAGTAATTTCGACTACTAATTTCAAATTTAAATAATTAAGTAAGGATTTCTTTTATTTTTGATTTTACTTAGATTCTGAGGTGAGATCTGAGGTGAGATTTTGACACGAGATCTCACCTCAGATCTCACCTCAGATCTTACCTCAGATCTCACCTCAGATCTCACCTCAGATCTCACCTCAGAAGTTTCAGTAGGGATTCAAATAATTCCTAGATTAAAGTAGAATGATTCAAAAGTAAAAGTGCCCAGGAACTTTTTTGTTGTAAATTGTCCAAATTTTCAGAAAAAAATCATCGCAAAGCGATTGGAGCAACCTGTGGGGTGATTAAACGTAAATAACTTGAAAAAAACAAAAAACAAGAAATCTAATCTAGTTCGAACCTGACTTTTTTTTCCAAAACTAATAAAGTAAACCATAATACTGTCTACATTGCGTTAAACTTTAAGACCCATTACAAAACTTTATCAGGTAGTAGTTAACATCTTTAGGAAGCTTTTTACATAGTTTTGGAAAAAAAGTCAGGTTCGAACTCGATTAGACTTCTTGTTTTTTGTTTTTTCAAGTTATTTACGTTTAATAACCCCACAGGTTGCTCCAATCGGTTTGCAATGATTTTTTTCTGAAAATTTGGACAATTTACAACAAAAAAGTTCCCGGGCACTTTTACTTTCGAATCATTCTACTTTAATCTAGGAATTATTTGAATATTTGTGATTTTTCATGAATTTCGAAAAAACGCTAAAATGGCCAACTTTGGGCCTCTGAAAAAGGGTCATAGAAGGCCCTAATTTTTCTAAAATTTTTTTGGGATAAATCTGACATCAAATACAACAAGTTTTTCATATTTGCAGAAAAAAAATTTTTTTGGCCATTCGACTTCACAGAGAATCGGACATATACTAATATGTGGTTAAATTTTAAATAAGTTAGAATTCAGTTTCTTCAAAAAATTCATATATATTTTTAGCAGAAAATATTTCTGTTCGAAGATGAATAAAAAAATTACGAATAAATTGAAAATAAAAATTTGCAGATTGCAGTGATTTGGATTACTTAATACTAAAAATTTTATTCGATTCCATTTAAACCAGTAGATTTTATAAATGATGTATATTTTGCTGCCCTTGCTTTGGAAAATTTTAAAAAGTTTTTGATGAAAAACTATATTTAAAGTGCATTTATTCATTATCCCTATAATGTATACTTTTACAATCACATATTAAAAGGAGTAAATAAGAGTCTTCAAAAATTGTAATCAATATTTCTTTCTATACCACTATTATTATGAAAAACACAGATAATCGACTAAATGATTAAAAATTTAAACATAATTTTATCTTACCTATTAGATTTTATCTGCCGCTCACTTATTTTCTCTGATCTAATTTCATTACGATTCATTGCAACACTTTTAAACTATTAAACCTACATGAACAGTGTAATAAATAATTATTCGATGAAATAGAAATGTTTTGAAGTTTAGCTATCAATAGTTTCTATAGTTACCTATTCAAAAATTGAGGTTTTGAGAAAAATAAGATTAAGTGATTTACAAAAAAATTTATTTATATCTTGATATTTTTATTTATTTTATATTTATAACTGATTTTGTTTATAGTAGTCCGTTTTATTTTTTTTTTATATTATATATTCATGATATAGATCATTTTCAACACTAATTTCAGTTCGGAAGTCCTAAAATGTAGATGAAAAAAAATAAGAAAAAGCGCAATATTATAAAACAAAAATTTTATCAAACTCATTAATTTTTAAAATCAACCAAAAGTAGCTTGTAACGCGAAACATTTTGGAAATAAATATCGGCAATTACTTTGTGTAAAACTATTGATTTATGGAAAAATCTACCAATTCTTTAACATTTCACTCTTTCAAAGTCAATTTCTTTTCATGAGCACTCGTAAAATTTTATCGCTTTTTATTACCTAGAAATAAATTATGCATGTCAAATTAATATTAGGGTCATCGGTCTATTTAGAAAATAGACTAGGAAAAAAATTCTTAAATTTTTTGAAACCTGTTATACTTCAATGTGAATTTCATATGAAAATGTTTTCGACAGATGAATTGAAATTATAAAAACTTTATTCAACTTGAAAATTTACCTCGCATCACTAAAAATTATTTCAAAAAATGGTTTCAACTTATACAAGTTCATTTACATGGTGCTGTATGTGCCAAAAATTCCTGGTTTAATTATTGACCAATTTTTCATAGGATATGGGTTGATTTATAAAAAAATTTATAAAACAAGCCAATTCTAATTGATATCGATCAAGTCACCGATAGAAAAGAGCAGAATAGTTATTTATGCAACAAGAGCCCTAAATGCGTTTTGCGCACAGTGTATGAACGAGCTTAAGAGTATAAGTAGTGCAATTTGAATAGAATATGGTTCTCTACTGTGAATGAGGACAATTATGACGGATAAGAATAAACGAATGTCGATAAGAGAACTTTCAACTTTTGCTGCAGGGGGCCCTTGGTCGTACCACGAACCAGGAAACCTGATTGTAACAAACTGTTGGCGGAGGTCAAATTATGACTTGTCGATGTAGTTGAAAAAAACAGAGCTTTATTTTAACACAAAAAAGGACAAAATATTAGGTTAAATTAATATCACTCAAAACAAAACGTAAAAAACAGAACAACAGTGAAGCTTTCACTCTCTTCTCCCTCGGCTCCAAAAAAAAAGCAAGATCGGAGTCGCTCGCTCCTCGCGCCCCCACTGCCCCAGTGGTGTCGACTCGAAGTCGATCAGACGCTGCAGCGTGCTCAACTACATTGACGTGACCAAAATCCATTCGAAGCCCATCAGTTTGGTCGTCACATTTTATCGATACCAATTAGTCAGGACCAAGACTAGCTTCGGAATATCAACTGACCTGTGTGTTCCTTGGAAGTGTGGTTTATGTAGATTGTCTTATCCTGTAAGGACATCAACACTGAAAAGATTTGGGGTATCGAGATACTGTAAAGATATAGCGATGACTAACCAAGACCAAGCTTTATTCAGCCACGTTAGCGACTTTTCAAATAATTGTTGTTCTACATTTCTCTACTGAATACCGATACTTCAAGAATAAGGCACATTTTGATCTCGATCACATGACTGAGTTGTCCACTAAAAACCATACCATTCGTTCGTGATGCTGACTGGTAACGAGTCTACTGGATTCCGATCAGTGAGGAAATAATGCGGCATTACCGTTTGCAAACTGTGACCCACGACCACCTGCCTATGGTATATTTCACTATACAACATCAAACAATTGTACTTAAGAAAGAAGAAAGATTCTCAACTACTGAGATGGTGACATTATATTAAGGGTACGTTTACGAAATTCGGCCTAGGCCAACAATTTGGAGACGGCGCAAGCGCTTTTTAACTGGCTAATTCAGCTGCTAAATACGGGTGGTTTCCCGTTGACGGAATGAGTAGTCAACGAACGAACCTATTGATCGAATTGCCATGGACTCAAAACTGCTTGACGACCTAGACCTAAAAGACCACCTGCGACCTAGTAAATTGATGGCCAATAATTCAGGACTTCAGCAGAATCAAACTCAACGAGGGTGCGGGTTCGATCCCCACCGAGGGACATTTCATTCGTCATTTTTCGCTCGGTGAGGTCGAGCTCGAGCCCGAAGTTGCACGGGTCACACTATAAATAAATGACCCAGGTTAAGGAATCATCCCAGCTCAGTTTGAGGAAAAGCTTGGTAAATAATCCCCGAACACGGCAGCGATGGGCGACAAGAAGCGTGCGCGCCGGACGGATCAAGAAAGCCAGAACTCATAAGACGGAGCCGGACTGTGACAACCACACTTGCAAGGTGGCGATAGGCGGCGAGTTATCACACTCACAAAAGACGTAGCCGTAAGCGAAAACCACACTCATGAGATGGAGTGAAAGCGAGCCAGCGTCCGAAAGCAAGTAAGCAACAGAAGCGAGAACCACACTCACAAGATGGAAACGGGGGGAGAGATGTCTCAACAGACTCACATGAGGATAGTGCCGGAAGCGAGGCCTGAATCGCAGGATGGCACTAGTGGAGCGAGTTTGAGTTCTTTACTCAAGAGGAGACGCCGAACAGCGAGAGAGTGGCTCACGAGACTTCTCATGGAGAGCACCGACAAAGACGGTTCCGTTCGGGTCGTACGTCACTCGGCCCAACCTGGTGTCGTGCAGCCGATGGGGATTGCCACACCAAGGAGAGCTCGTACAGAGCGATGGTCCTTCCCCGCGAAGTAAATCCAAATGGTGGCTCCACGAGGAACGTACGGGGGCAGAAGAATTGAGGAAGGTTTTAGTCAGTATTAGTAGTGCACGATCAGTTACTTCAGTTCGAAATCCTGCTGACATAGTATCTCGTAAAGCCAATATCTCATAGCTTATGGTTCATGAGGTGTACCTAGAAGGACCAACTTAGCTGAAGGTTCACTCTTCATTTATCCTAAAATCGACAATACCACGGAGTGAATTTGAAATCACACGGACGTCACTTGTACTTACTTAAGGGGACATACCAAAGTTAAAACCAGAATATGATTAATAGATGTAAAATAATGCATTAATCAAGTTTCAACAAATATAGAAATTTTCCATATTTTTCCCCCTTCATTTTAAATGCAAAAATTTATTATGGACCCTAGCATATCTATTCAACAGTTGATATCACTAGAATAAGTTTTCAGCTTTGATAAATACTTATCGCAGGATTCTATACTGCGTTTTTAACCAATTTTTACGGTTGACGGCTTAAACTCTGTAAAAGTATTCTCCTCCACTTAAGTGTAACAGACTTTTGAAAAATGTCATAAGAACATTTGTATGACTGTAAAGGTACAAAAAATCGAAAAATATTGAATTTGTATACATATACATATACTGATAAATGCTGATATTGCATTGAAAAATACAAATACACATGTTCTTCTGACATTAAAATTAATTTAAATTTTTAATGTTGAAACATTTCATCATTTACGGCTGCGTTGCCAATCTAAATTCAGCGAGTCAAAAACTTTCTTGCCACCGCATTTGAACAAGGTACTGTTTTGGTGTCGCGCTCGAATTAGCTACCTTTTTGCCTCTGCGCGCGATACCTTCCTGTGCTGAGGCGACGTAATGAAAAAGTTTATATAAACCCATAAAAAGATTTTTTGCTGCAAACTAATAAGTGTTATTTCCTACTAAATATAAAAGTTGGATGAAATTTCAAATATTAATCAAAATAAGGCTATTAATTTAGTAAAACCATTTGAGCACTGCGAAGGTGAGTGTTGTAACGAGTTTTGCTGAAAAAGCTTAATCGCACAAGTTTCATACAATATTTTGTAGTACAAATGTCTAAAACTAACAGCAAAGTTGCGATTTTTAGGTCGCATTGCTATAAAAAACATTTAAAAATAACTTTTTAATGCACAAACTTGGACACGAGTTCACGATAAAATGCCTCAATTGCATCAAAATGCTAAGCGTTCCAATTTTTCAGGGAAATGTCTCTTGTGGACTTCTTGCAGATTTAACTATTAAATTATTATTATTTTTCAATCTTCTTTTCATGATATGTTTTTACACTTGATGAGGAAAATTCTTAAGGTGATGCCGAAGCCCCGATTTTGACCGACCGAGCATTAAAAGTGTAAATTTGAATAACTTTTTTACTAGACCGATTTTTGAAAAACGGCTCTATGGAGCCCTCCGTATTGATGCTGTGAACAACTGTACGAAATTTCATCTCATTTCATTCAACAGTTTTTCCGTAAAGCGGGATCGAAATTTTTGATTTAGGTTTTCAGGCTTAAAAATTTTGATCTCGTTTTCCAAAAAAACTGTTAAATGAAATGGGATGAAATTTGGTAAAGTTGTTCACAGCATCGATACGGAGGGCTCCACAGAGCCGTGTTTCGAAAATCGGTCTAGTAAAAAAGGTTATTTAAATTTCCATTTTCAGGCTTCGGTCGGTCAAAAACGAGGCTTCGGCATCAACTTATTTAAAAAATTTTTTTCGAGTAATAAATGAAACAAAGAATAGTTGGAAAAAACACAATCACATTTTTTATTACGATCACAATAATTCGTTTGATAAATTTTTTTTCTTAAAAAAGTGTAGCCGCCTTGGTTTATAGAATAGGTCATTACTTCAGTAAGAAATAAGGTATGATTATTAAAAAAAACATAAAAATAACAGAGATGAAAAACTTATCAAGTGATGTGCATAACAAATTTAATTTATTCACCAATTATTGAAAACGATAGATTTAAACGTTATTTTCAAAATTTTTCACATAAAATCAAGTTGTGGTTGTAGATAAAAAATCTGCAGAAAAATCTTGAACTGTTTTGTACAGTTTTCTGATATCTGCAATGAAGAAATTGTATCATCTGAAACAAAAAAATAAACACATTTCAACATATATTTATCAAATTTTTCATAGCTAAATTTATTTTTACACTATTTAATGTAACTGAACGTTGGTTTTCTATAAGTCATTATAAAGGATTTAAACTTACATAAATTTATATAAAGATATTTTTCAAAATGACAGTCAATAATTAAGCATAGTTCATTTTAATGACACAAGATAACATGTTCATGATTCAAAGTATCATTGGAATCTGTGTATTGCTTGGGTACCAATCTGATGGATGTAATTAAACAACGTGTGTTGCTCTTTACAATATTTTTGCGTTCAAACGATATGATTTTTACAGAAATGTTTTCATCTTTTATTTACCGGCATTTTTAGGTTCGAATTTTGAGATGATTAATAAAGAAATTGTTTCTGGCGTAAGATTTTATGATTTCTTATAGCTTGGCGTCAAAATAGTAAAAAAGTCAATATTAAAAGATTAATACAGTTTCAGAGTATTGAGAACATAAGCAAAAAATTCAAATTTTTAATATGGTATTTTGAAATCTTACTAGATATTTTATATATTCAAAAGGATATATAAGGAAGGAGATAGAATTAGACGATCGAAAACGATCGTAAGGAGGAATCTCAAAATCGAAAAAAATTAATTGAATTTGAAAAAGGATTTTTAATAAGGACAATTTTTTTCAACACTTCGTGCTTAAAACATGGTTTTTATAACCATTCAGTGACATAAAAACCACGTTTTACGAATCAAATGCCGAAAAATAATGTATGCAACATCGTATAACTTGTTGCATAACTTACAATTCTCTTTCTCTATTCTCATACTTGTGATGGTCTGTAGGAGGCATATGTAGGGAGAGATTTTAATCCTTACCCTCCTCCCACTGTCTCGCATTCGCCAAGACCCGAGGACTCGTGGGGCAAGGAAAACCTAGAGGTGAACCAGTGGATTCCATCTAGGAGAAAACCTGCCTTTATAAAGCCAGGGGTCATTGGATACTTTTTCTGCCGAATGACACTCGGAAAAAATCGAGTTTCCTCGCCGAGAACCGAACCCACAGTCCCTTGAACCGCCTTGTCTCAGTGACTAACACGCTAACCAAATGAGCTACTGCCTATGTTTCTAGACCGAAAGTCTTAGAATTAGTAAAAAATACATGTTTTTTTTCAAAAGTTTTAAGACCGTGTATAATTTTTTTCAGAGGACTTCGAAATCTGTTCACCACTTTATCAAAATCTCTGGGCACTTGAAAAAGGGTGATCGATTGTTCTGAGAAATTGGTAAAAATCCCAATAGATTTATGGATTTATATCAAGACTTATTGTTCTCGACATTATTTTCTTGCGTAGTATCTTTTTTATGTAAAAGAATAGCTCAAAATTTTAAAATAGTAATAAATAATCTCAAAATTGTTCTCGAAGGCCCAATAGATTACACTAACAAATAGACTACTTAAACTCCGGGTCATGAGCTCTAACATTTTTCTGGAGTCTCATGTTACTTAATAATCAAGCTCCCTTTGCTTAGTTTAATCTCATTGGCTTTATGGCCTTAGGGCCCATTTTTTTTAAGTATTTCCTATATTACAAAAAAATCTTTTTCTTTCTCGAGGTAGAAGCACTTAAACGAAACAAACAAATGCAAAGAATAAGAGGGAATTGAAATTATTCAAAGAATCTTTCTGAGAGTTTTTCAATAATTTTTAAAATTGTTTATTAGCCTTTTTAAGAAGTTTCCAAAATCACTCTAATAAAATGTTAAATCTAGACTTCTGAAAAAGAGTCATAGTCGATTTGAAAATTTTTAAAAAAATTCAGACAGATTCTTTGAAAAATTTTAATCCTTTTTGGTTCTCTGAATTTTACGATACTATAGTGGCACTCATAATCAGTCTATAATATTACCTACTCGATTTCTGTTCAATTACTTATTAGTTAGCGCGGAAAGGTATAAATTTGACATAACATCAAAAGAGATCATAAGAATCAATGCTAAACTAATCACTTGTGAAGACTTCATTTTCAGAAATTAGTAAGCAAACCAATGTTGACATTATTACAATAGATCAAGCAAACCCAAAACAAAATTCCTCCAAAGTTTCATGAGAAACTAGCTCTCTCTTTAAAAATGTGATGTTACGAGTGTGAACATTTTCAAATGCAAAAATGATCAAATAAAAGAACCTTATAATAAACAATTCCCAGGTAACTACAAAAAAGGAGAATGGAACTTTGACTATTAAGGTGTCAGCATCTATTCCTTAGTAAAATATACAGGTAATTTTCAACAAAAAATGTTGACTAAAATTTCCGAATAGAAAGAGAGCTTTTCTTCTTAATTAATTCTTAGCAATCAACAGTCAAAAGGAGCGTATAGATTATGTTTCATGTAATGTATATGATTCGTTAGAAAGCTTGAACAAACATGGAATGAATAAAAAATTTTAAAATTTCATTTTAATCAAGCAATTGCTGGCTTACCATCAATTATTTTTTATTTTCTGTTACAATACATTTTTATGAAAGGATATATTTCCTTTTAAAAGGATATTTCGAGGGATGTTTTATATTTCGCATTTAAATTTATGTTTGAAAGGAATTTCAAGCAATTGATAAAAAATTAATGATTCATAGAGAAGTAATTGTTATAATGACTGATAAAATTTAAATACAATAGAGAAATTTAAAAAAACTGTTTTACTTACCAACTAGGGATAATGTTGTTTGCATTTTTCAATTTCCTGATTTCTTTCGAAGCCCACGTGGCTAAATTTTTAGTTCTAGTAGTTCGAGATCTCCTTCCTTTATTGAGTAAATCAACAAGTATATCTGATTCGATCAAGGGTATTAACTTTACTCCAAAAACGGTTACAAGATCTCCTAATAAACCTACAGATGCTGCAATATTTCCATCTGAATGTTCTCGATCTTGAGCAATGGTTGTAATAAACTGAATAATAAAGGGTACATGCGATTCAACTAATGAAACATCTGGATTAGGGATCGTTCCATCACCTTTCAGGCCTTGAATGATACCAGTATAGGCTTCTAATATTCCTTCACGCAATTCATTGAGATATTCAATCATGTCATAGTCAGATCTATCTACATAGGTCTGCGATGCTTGAGCTAAAGTATGTAAAACTACATCAAGATATTTTTTGAATTCTAAACCAATACTGAGAGCGATGTCTCCAAATACAGATAAAATTTGTGGTTTAACTGAACGATGGACAGTATTATCACTTAAATTTTCTAATAAAAGAGTCATAATTTCGTCACAATATGGAAGAATTTTATTTTTCAAAGCCCGACAAATATCTCCAGTAAGACCTACAGCTGCTCCACATACTTGATATTCGGCATGATTTTTCAATCCCAAACTTAAAAATGGTTTGAAAGCATCCATATATTTTAAAAACCCTTCTCCAAGAATTTCAACCAGTGTTGATACCGCCATTAGTGCATCTTCTTGAACTCCACCAGACTTACAAGAATTTGAATTGAACATTGACAACAAAGCAGTCATAATTGCATCAGATATTTGCGGCGCATCTTCTGGTGTAACTTTCCTTAACACTGATTGCAAAGTAGCACATAAAAGTGATTGTAGATCATTATACTGGGCTCTGTCCGAGTGATTTTGTATATGCGATTCCATTTGCATTACTTGTTGTAATCTTTCCAAGATAACCATTGTAGTTTTTTGTACAGTTACATAACAATCTCGAGGTGAATTTTTAACCATCTCCATGAGCGCTTCATAAGCAGCTGATCTTAAATTGGCTTGTGCTCCGTCTGGGCGATCGGTAGTTTCTAGAAGACGCTGAATAATAAAATCAAAATAATGTGACATACAATATGTTTCTGGTTGTTGACCATCTTCAATCACTTCTGCAGACTCGTAGCTAGCTTCAGCTAGTCCTGTAAATGCCCAGCATACATTAGCAGCAACACGTGGTTCAGCTTTCAACCCGTTGACCAATGATTCTAACAAAGGTTTTAAATAAGTTTCGTTGATTGCAGCTTCCGGAATAATTTCACAAATTCTTCCGAAGGTCCAGGCTGCAGTATCTCGAACTACTACGCTACTGTCGTACATTAGTTCGATCAAAGTTGGCATAGCTTGTTCTACCAATGGTTTAAGAGTATTCGGTTCCAGACCACCTAAAATTGAACCGAAAGCCATTAGGGCTGCATCACGGAATCGCCAGTCTGGATTTTTAATATTATCTTTAACAAATGGTAACACGAAAGGAACGATATTTTCTTCACAACATGAAGCTAGAAGCATAAGACAGACTCCAGCAGCTTTAGAAGGATTCCAATCATCTTCATCGTCGAATTCTTCTTGTTTTGTCAATTTCCGCATCAATATAGGAACTAAATATTGTAAAGCTCCTTTTGCATAGTGTCTGGATACTTTTGATGGAGGCCGACCACCTTCAGAGGCTTCTCCTTCTTCCATGGAAAGATCAACTTCTTCATCTGATACATTTGACCAAAACTCAATACCTTGCAAAGCTACTTCATCTATTTCAGATTTCATTGCCTCCAGAGTAATCTATAACACATTGAGATGATTATTATATTTCTTATATACTAAAGTAATAATATTAATAATAGTAACATAAATAGTGACAATAATAATACATTGGGTGTGAATGTATTTTCTGCAAAATGATGGGTTATAGCAATAGCCATAGACGCGTTTTTTTCGACAACACTGGTAGAGTATGCGAGTTATTTTTACGAACATCAATATAGCAGAACTTTTGACTAGTGGCACTATGAATCATGCATCTACTACTACTATTCATTAAGCGGTTATTATCTTTCTTTGGGAGTAGTCATCTTCAATGAATATTAGAGTTTTTATTGCTATTTTGCACCATAGAACATAATTGATCGAGTGTTTTAGTACGTTCTATAGAGGAAATTTGTGTAATTTCTGGAATAAGCGTTGCGAGTCATTGATCAGTGGTTTAATGTCGCTACCTTAGCGTACTGAACTCGTAGTATGCATCATTTATTCGAGTTGTTATATTAATAATTTATACGTTATAGTATCCAACCCTTAGGAATCCGAATATAAGGTTATTTTCTTAGACTCCTGGCAACAGGTGCCTAATCGGACAAAGCTTTTCACGACCACAAGGAACTTAAACAAATAGGGGGAAAAATTCGATCGTTTTAGAGTGACCCAAATTATCAAAGTCAGGCCAAAACTGAAAATTTGCAAAAGTGTTTTCTAAGACTCTTTCAGAATACGAATCTAAATAGCTACTTAAATATCAAGTGTATAATAAAGTGAAGACATTTAATATCCGAATCAAGCTAAATTAATTTTTCTAAATTATACTAGATAAATGAAAATTTAATTTTGTTATCTATTTTACCCCTTGTGCGGAGGTAGAAAAAAAGGATTATACTCGAATTTTTGAGGGCTGATAACTCAATAAAATACTGGATCTGTCTGGTCATCTAACATTGCACCTTAATTTTATTAACCATTATTTTTATCTTATTTGTAACCATGCATATGAGTAAGCTAATGATAAATCGTTTTCACTTACCGGAAATAGAGCTGGTGACATGTATGGTTCCATAAACTGATAATACAAGGACATAATTTTAACCAAGCATTGAAGAGCAGCGACTTTAATTTGGGTGTTAGTTGATTGCGTAGCTTCACAAACTACTTCCATAATGAAATTTCGTTCTGACTGAAAACACAGAGTTAAGATAGTATAAGTTATAGCAATAAAATAATCGTTTTTATTACCAATATTCAATTTTATAAGAGTAATTTGTTTCCAGTCCGTCGGTTCAGTCTTCAATGGTGAAATAAATAAAACATTTTCTGATTTTTTTCGAGTACTTTAAGATACTAGTGCGTTAATAGCGCAGAATAGTCTAAGCACCAACTATAATGCCTGCATCTAATCTACTGTAAATTGTTTTAACATACCTAGAATAGGCAGAACCGAGTCAAACGTGCCTCTGCAACTTTTTTTCTAGGGAATTGTCTAATAATTTGAAGGGG
>CACVKI010137707.1:0-10799 GCA_902732785.1 Trichogramma evanescens | reverse complement strand
CTGATTCGACCAGCACTGAATGTAATAACAGTGATTTAAGATTAGATTTGATTATACAAACAAAGGGAAGTGTTTAATTTTGATAAAACCTTGTATGATGTCATATCGGTCATTTATTGGACGAAGCCCGGTCAATTATTGGAGATATTTTTTAGAAATGGTCAATAATAAGCACTTTTGATATACCTCGTTAAATCATCATTTTTAATAACATTAATGATGCTAAAATAATTTTTTTGTAGTTTTAATTGGTTTAACATTTAATTAGCTACGCGATGATCTATTCAGTTTTCTTTTAGTCGTAATCATTAAATTTTCCTAGATATTCAAACGTTGAAAAACAACAATTCGGTCAATAAATGGACGGTTTACCCTATTTGTGTTTTGGATACGTGTGAGTGTTTTCAATGCGTGTTCGTGTGTTTTGAATGCATGTGAGTGTGTTTTGAATGCGTGTTCGTGTGTTGTGGATGCGTGTGAGTGTGTTTTGAATGCGTGTTCGTGTGTTTTGGATACGTGTGAGTGTGTTTTGAATGCGTGTGAGTGTGTTGTGAATGCGTTTATGATTTTTTTCTAGGGGAGATTTTGTCGCGGAGTTTTTGACTTCCGGAGATTTTGTCGCGGAGATCGTGTCGCGCGGAGATTTTGTCGGTAACCCGTGTCTACCTGCTCCACAGATCCGCATAGATCCACGGAATCATTCGCACAAATATTACATTAGAAATGTTTTTGTCATATTCGCGCGCAGCGACAAAAATCGAGCGTACATAATATATCTATTCGATAACGCAAGACCCCACAGATAACTGACGTAACGATATCGATGCACGTAAATAACATCGTAATTACCACTCGTGTATATTTGTGCGGTTGATGCTAAAAAAACATGCATTACTTATTTAGATACTCTCGTAATAATATCATGCCTCGCCGCGAGCATACGTCAAGATATATGTGCTGACTCGGTGCATAATAATATATGAGTTATACTTATAAGTTTATGTTATGTCCTGACTCCTGATACTCTTGATAGAAAGAAAGAAAGAGAGAGAGAGTAAACGCGAATTGACATCTCATCTTTCCTGCACTCGCGCGAATAAGTATAGCAACGTCGCACACGTGTGTAAGTGTATTTATTATACATGAGTGTGTATGTGTGTGTGTTCGCGCACGCGAGGTCGTGGCACGGATTTTAACGTACTTATACATCGCAGCAGCAGCCGCAACCGCCGTCGCGTACAAGAGTATAAGTTCGTGGGAGGTAAATATTCCGATCATCGCGCGTTATTTGCCGGCAACCGCTGCTTTTTCAGTACGCTTCTGCTAACGTTTCTCGTTGGATCTTATCGTCTTGCTCTGTTTTTCTGCCAGTGCTGAAATCGGTTTCGTGTTCAGTTTCATCGACACTGTACACATACACACACACACACACAACCACCATGTCAGCTGCTGGAAAATTAGGTGAGAAAATTGTCGTTTTTTGCCAATTTCCCTTTGTCGCATCGCTTATTTTTTTCTTTTTTGGTTACTCGATAATCTGCTCACGTGTCGCTTTCGCCCGCAGCCGGCTTTTTCGAGCGTAAATAGATTTCGTCATCTGCGATCGTTGGTCCATATTTCGAGTGTTTCTTTGTGACGTTGAGATGAATTGCGTTTTGTTTCTTGACCGTGTGTTTACGATTTTGTTAGTGTTATTCTATTTTATTTTTTTTATTTTCTTTCGATGATTCTACTTGTCGTATTTTTTATTGTAAAATTTATTTTTATAACGCCAAAAATTTTCGAATGAAAACATAATTTTTCATATAAACATTAATCGTTTTAAATTTTAAACGAAAATTGCAGCATGATTTTAATAATGTAACTGACTATTTTTATTTTAAAAATGAATATTGATCTCGAAAGTTGTGCAACATCATAGAAGAACCAGTTCTTTCAAGGCAGTTCTGCTAAGCTAGTATTTTTCTTCTACAAATCAGATGGATATAGTTTCAACTCTATAATTTAAAATACATCTGTTTTTTTTTAACTTTGATTATACCTGAAAACCTTTCCATTATTGTACAAATATTTAAATGTTTAAATAATTAAATTCTGAAGTATATGAAAATTTATATGGAGGATATGAAAATTTTTAATAATAATTAAATTACTTTTTAAATTTTCAGCTTTGTTGAGTGTCTCTGACAAGACCAATCTTTTGCCTTTTGCCAAGAAACTTAATGAAGTTGGATTGACTTTGGTAGCTTCTGGAGGCACCGCCAAATCTTTGAGGGATGCTGGACTTCCTGTCAAAGATGTCTCAGACATCACCGGAGCACCAGAAATGCTTGGTGGTCGTGTTAAAACTTTACACCCTGCTGTACATGGAGGTTTGTATTTTTAATCATCATTGTATTTATAAAAAATACATTATAATGTCTTTAAAAAATAACGCTTGTTTAATTTATGTAATCATTAGGTATTTTGGCAAGGCTGACAGAATCAGATAAGGCTGATCTTGACAAACAACACTTTGAGTACATTCGTGTTGTTGTTTGCAATCTGTATCCATTTGTCAAAACCACCTCCAAACCAGACGTAACTATTGAAGATGCTGTTGAAAACATAGATATTGGTGGAGTTACATTGCTCAGAGCAGCAGCTAAAAATCATTCAAGAGTAACAGTTATCTGTGACCCCGACGATTATGAGAAGGTTATCTCTGAATTGCAAAATTCTGCAGAGAAAGATACTTCTTTGCAAACAAGGTATATCAAACACCTTACCAACCAGATATAATAAATATATTTTATGTTTTCGCAGATAAAAATTATTTTAAGAATCGGCCTAATATCTTTTTGATATTTATTGATTTGTTTCATGCTTATTATATTGACTCGCTTGATAAATCAATAACGTTTGGAATGTTTCTATTTACAGGCAAACATTGGCTGTCAAAGCTTTCACCCACACCGCTCAGTACGACGATGCCATTTCGGACTATTTCCGTCGCCAGTACAGCTCCAATGTTTCTCAACTCACTCTGCGTTATGGCATGAATCCTCATCAAAAACCAGCCCAGATCTACACGACTCTGGATAAATTGCCTCTCCAAGTCGTCAACGGATCTCCGGGATTCATCAATCTGTGCGATGCCCTGAACGGCTACCAGCTCGTCAAAGAGCTCAAGAAGGCTTTGGGACTTCCGGCCGCTACCTCCTTCAAGCACGTCAGCCCGGCTGGTGCCGCCGTTGGCATTCCGCTCGACGAGGTGCAAGCCAAAGTCTGCCAGGTCGATGACCTCTTGGATCAACTGACACCTCTGGCCACTGCTTACGCCAGAGCACGCGGAGCCGACAGAATGTCGAGTTTCGGTGATTTCGTTGCTTTGTCCGATCCTTGTGACGTAGCCACTGCCAAAATCATTTCCAGGTAAATTATATTTGAAACTTGACGTCAGTCGATGGCCCGATGACAATTGTCGAATGAATCAAACTCAACGGTTACTTGTTTTTTTGTACGCAGAGAGGTGTCCGACGGCATCATTGCGCCGGGCTACAGCGAAGAAGCTCTGGCTATTCTCCGAAAGAAGAAGAACGGCGGCTACTGCGTGCTGCAAATCGATCCCGCTTACGAGCCGTCGGCGTCCGAGCGCAAGATGATCTTCGGCTTGACGCTGGAGCAGAGGCGCAACGACGCCGTCATCGACAAGTCGACGTTCGCCAACCGGGTCACCAAGGACAAGAACCTGTCCGAGGAGGCCCTGAGAGATCTGATCGTCGCGACGATCGCCGTCAAGTACACCCAGAGCAACTCGGTCTGCTACGCCAAGGACGGCCAGGTGATCGGCATCGGTGCCGGTCAGCAGTCGCGCATCCACTGCACCAGACTGGCCGGCGAGAAGGCCGACAACTGGTGGCTGCGTCAGCATCCCTACGTCACGGGCATGAAGTTCAAGAAGGGCGTGAAGCGCGCCGAGATCTCCAACGCCATCGACAACTACGTCAACGGCACGGTGGGCCGCGACATGGACCACGCGTCGTGGGCCGCCTTCTACGAGGAGGTGCCGCCCCAGCTCACCCAGCAACACAAGGAAGACTGGGCCAAGACGCTCGACAACGTCGCCATCAGCAGCGACGCCTTCTTCCCGTTCCGCGACAACGTCGATCGCGCTAGAATGGTAATTTTTTTTTAATTTTAATACATAATAAATCCTAATATAGCGAGAGAAATTCAATGCGAAATATTTTTTTTCTTTCCAGAGCGGCGTAAGTTATATCGGTGCCCCCGCCGGCTCGACCAACGATCAGGCCGTGATCGACGCTTGCAACGAGCACGGAATCGTTTTGGCACACACCGGTGTCAGGCTGTTCCATCATTAAATGTTACCATATAAGTGATATTTTTGTACTACCTCCAATTTTTTTTTTTTGTAATGTATTATTACACGTCATGTAATGATGATCATGTTTTGTTGAGATTTTTTTGATATAAACTTTATACACGATTCAAATAATTTTTATTTCATTTCTCAATTTGTCGCTACAACAGTAACGCAAACACGAATTGTGCAATATTCCGTAACGTGAATCATACATTTAAATTAAAAAACGGATAAAAAAAAAATTATCTATAAATTTTGATTTACAGATAATTTCTAAGTTGAGTACAAATTTTCCATTTAAGAATTATTAAGCCTAAAATAAAAATAAAACTCTTTGTACGGCTAAGTATTCCGAAACAATCAGTACAAGCTTACAGCGTATAAAAGGTTTGAAAATTTAACTCATAACAAATGAAATCAATTAAACGCTTTTGTCTAGCATTATATCATCGAAAAGAATGCACAAGTTTGCAAATTCCTCATTGATCATAGTGATTCGATCGATAGCGATTTCCATATTATTCACTATGGCATCGAACGATGACATCTGCCAGCAAAAAAAAAAACAATTATAAGTATTTTGATAATTTGGACTGTAAAAAATTTAAATCGCTTACAATTTGACCGATGTCTTTGATCGATAAATCAATTTCCAAAACGTCGTCGGTATCGTTGGAAATATAAGTGAAAAAGTCTAACAACTTGTACAGATTACGGTGTGTGTTCTTCCACGCTTTCTGGAATTCTCTGCGAAAAATATGTACAAAGTGGTTGGTACTCGATGTTTTCGTTGAATATTCGCGAATTTTCTCAATCGACAACTTACCGAATTTGTGTCGAGCTACAATTTGGCTTGTACTTTCGCAATCGATTTTTGCGAATCAAGGCGAGAAGCGGCAACGAGCAGCGTTTATCGTGATCCGTCAAGACCGTTTGGAACTTTTTCAGATTCTTTTTCGTTAAATCTATAACGCAAAACAATACGATCGTCGTCGAGAAAGTGAACAAAAATTTTCAACGTAGTTGTGAATAAATGAATTATGGTATATTCATATAGTTACAATGCATGTCGTGAATCCCCCTCTGTATCTTTAAGCATCGTCGAAAATCGTCGTTGCTCTCGGCTAAATTTTTTTCCGCGTCTAGACGCTCCAGACGCCGGTACACCAGATCGGCTACGGTCAGCATCACGATTTTTTATTTTTTATATTAACAACGAAACTGTCTTTGAATATCTACAGCAAACAAAAGAAAATGATCAGCTATTTTTTCCTCACTTAAAAACCACCAAGAGGTAAAGTTTATTCTTAGTCGATGCTCAAACGTTGGTTACAGAGATGTCTGTTTACTTGTCAAACTGATCCTTCGCCGCGCTGGTACCGCTGAAAACAAGCGTCGAATCGACGCGATCACTAATTCGCTTCATGATTCTATATGGTATTGTTGTATCGTTCGTAACTCGGTCCATCGTTTATACATATTATTATCATTATTATACATTTCATGAACTTGGGGCTCTATATTTTTATAGATATTTTATTTATAATCTAAGTATGTTGATATGACTTCGTATAAACATATTGTATTTTTTACCATCGTCATTCTGAGAATATAAATGTTCAATTGTCGTTTGTTAGATTTGGTAATTGTCAAAAATTATATATTTATAAGAAAAAAGAAAGAAAATAAAGAAATAATTGGGATTCTTCCAATTCAATAACTACAATGAGAGAAATTTGTAAAAATGATGAATTAAGATAAAATTGTATTTTTTTAGTATTTGATAATCAATTAGTTTTTAATTAAATACCTTGAAAATATAATTACTAACTTTTATAATAATTACAAATATAAAAAACTATTTACAGAAACTTATCATTATGATAAAATTTAATATTTTTTACCATTTATAAAATCATTTAAAAAATCCATCATTCGATTTTTTACATAAATATGTCATAAAATTAAGCGTATTATTATTTTCTATTTCTGAGCATAAAATATATAAAAAATTCAACAATTCATAACAAGTTCTAAGTTTATAATAAGTCTAAATTGTTTCTATCATTTTACTACTAATACTTCTCAGCTGACCATACTCGGATGAAAGAGTTTCTAAAATTAAATTACATATTGATCTTCTAGTTAATTGAACATTTTAAAAAGATCCTAAAATATGAATTTTTGAATCTGCTAAAATGATTGTTGTTTTTTTGGTGTTTTCAATGGTAATTTTTGTTCTTCCCATTTTTTCAGCTTGTTTACCAATAACTCTAGATAAATGATTGCCTTTCAACAAAGATTTCACATCATTAATATCAAATGACTCAATGAGTAAATCTTACAAACGTAATAAAGCTACAGCATCCGTAACTTCAAAACCATACAAAAATGCTTTCACAAAATCAGTTACTTTGTGAAGATTGGATTATCTTGTGTATCTTCACATAATTTCAACTCTACATTTCTTGTTTTCAGATTACATTGGACTGTTACCTTTAGATTTTGAATTATCATTGTGAAAGTACATAAAATTTTCTTGTAAAGGAGTACATCTATGAGCAGGGATTGAAATCTACAAAAAAAAATTATCATGTAAGATAAACAAAAATAGTTTTTCCATTTACACAAATAAACAATTTATACAGATTTCAATCAAAAGAAATATTTATTACACTATACTTACTTTCCTCCTACTTCTACTATTTTCCTCCTTAGTTTTAACTTCTGCATCGTTAAATCTCTGTCTTTTGGCTGACTGTGTCACTGATTTTTGTTCTCCTTCAACTTCATTGACGACTTCTTCCTAATAAAAACAATGACATGTATATAGAATAAAAATTAAATTTAAAAAATTTAGATATAAATCAGAAAAACTAGATATACTGTACCTCCATTTCAAATTCAGGATGTGGACGTTTAACCGAAACCATGGTTTATAGTTTTTAATGTCATAAATGTGTAACTATTGTTATGCACGTGGTTGTGTATTCACTTGACGTATTTACTCGCGCAACCGCGTGTTTACCGGCGTCGATATGCACCCTTCAGTTAACCTCTTAGGTAATTCTTTAACATGTGCACTCTGAACTTGAAAGTCAATGCAGCATCCTGACCAACTACTGCCATAAAATCATCGTGTGCCCTCAGATAAGAATGTTTATCTGTACAATAGCACAACCAAATGTCAAAAATTATCACGACTTAAAAATATTATTCTGTCAAAAGATATGATGGCATATATAAAAGTTCAAATGTAAATTTGATCCAAAAAAGTTGGCATTGGTTCTCAAAAAATTATTCAAGCCAAAAAAATCATGAATCATCCATTTTTAGAATTGTTTTTTCATTCTCGCGCAGATCATAAATAAATGAGTCTTTAAATTTAACAAGAATATATCTTTTTTAAAATTGACTTAAAATATATACATAAAAGTGATGAAAGATTATTGCAGTTGGACTATTTTAAATGGTAAAAAAAATTTGATATTTCAAGCTATGCAGCTATATATTTTCTCTGAAAATATAATATTTATAGAAGAGTCGAATAAAATTTCACGTATAAGAAAATAATTTCAAAACATTCAAACTGACCGCCGATGAATAAATCTTTTACGCATGACGAGTGACGGACTTGGGACGAAAATTTCTCTGACTTGAATGACTCCTCTGTGCGCTTGCGCTGCATACCCAACATAACATCCGCTGCCGGCCGGATTCTGTTCTGGTTGAGGCTTGGTTGCGACCGTTGGCTCACACGAGATACAGTTAAAAATGTGAACGGCTAGCTTACAGTTCGTGGAGCAGTTGACGACTTCTTCTGGTCCTCCTCGCATCATATTTTCAGTTAAAACTCCCCTAAAACTCCCTTATTATACTGTTTTTTTAAATAATATGTCCATTCAGTTGTCACGATTGTGTTGTAGTGGTTTGTGGCCATGTGCGATAGACATGCTAGAACCTGATAGGTTATCCGAGGTAAGTGAAAAAATTCTGCAGTTGTAATTGTTGCATGATTTATAATACTCATTTACTTATTTCATCTGCAATATAATTCATTTTAATTTCGAACTATTCTATTTAATAAAAACTGCTTTTTCATGCTACCCCAGCCAAAACTAACCTTATTCGTTCCGGCGGCCAAAACGAAAAAGTTAATTTCTTTTGGGGATTCATAAAAATTTTATACGCACCTATGAATCGAAAAATAAAGCCAGAGCACATGTTTATCAGCTTCGGCTTCGTCTCGGACGATATTTATACGTGCTCTGAGGCTTTCCAGTTTTTCGCTCCCTGGGCACCTAATAAACTATTATTATTTTATTCTAAATGATTTCTTGTCGAGTTGTTAAACTTCACAAAATTCAAGTGTCTAATTATTCATTCTATTCTTGACATAATAAAAAATAGAGATTTGTTTTTCTTCCGCTAAAGAGATGAAAGTTTCTCCGTTAAAATTATGATCTTCGTGAATTAATCACTTGTTTAAAACGCAAAACGTAATGAATAGTATGAGAGTTTTAATACCAGCCTTGATATTTCTAGAAAACACGAGGTGAATCTATTTCACTTTCTTACAAGTATAATGTATCGGGTTCATTGGAATTTACTCAATGAGGATGATTCAGAGGAAGCATTCAGTTTTGTTGTCAACAATTATAATGAATTAGCATTAATATTACAGGTAAAATTTGCTTATACTTTAGAACTAATTTCATTAAATCATTAATAAAATTGAATTGAGTGATATAAAAATTGTGCTATTTGTACAATTATTTTTATTCAAATTAATAATTAACGATTCGGAATTTTACGCTTCGAACATGTCGTAGATAACGTCCACGTTGCAAATTCTGAACTTAGGGCCCACTAGACGCGCTCTAGCCCCTAATGGTGATTTGTGTATTAAGGAGGTTCGGGGGTCTCAGAGGGGGACGAAGCGGGACTCGAGGGGCTCCTTTGTTCACCGTGTTAAAAAATCAGAACTGCCAACTTCAAAACAACACGAAATTATAGGTTTTTTTCAATGAGCTGACACACAATCATAGCTGTTATTAATAATTAAATCATTTTGATGCGTTATTTTCGATGTTTTGGGCGTAGAACAATATTCTATTTGTCATTAGAGTCGAATGAGCACATATTTTTGTTGTTCTAGCTGATTTGTTGTTTAGGGTACGCGCAAATGACCCACGAATTTTTACACATAACAATTTATTTCTCGATAACTAATTGGTCGATGAACTTTCTTTTGCAGTCAAATTATTCCTTATTAAATTTCTTACATGTACGTATTTTTTTCTATTCAGTGTTTGTTTTTTTACATTATGTTTATGCTCATTGAAAGCGAAAATTCATGATTTCTCGTAAAAAACCATGTTAAAACGTCAAAAAAATTTTTCATCATTTCAACAAAATTTTGCGGTGAAAATTTTTATTTTGATATTAACATTCATAATATAAAGTTTCAACGCAAATAAATGTGTTTTAAAAATTTGGCTGCATTTCGCTGAGACCCCCGAACCCCCTTCAGCAATGAAATGAGGTCGGCGCGATGTTCGTAAACGGTATAAGGTGTTATTAAGAGTTGTGTCTCAGAAGCAGAGTGAATATAACAAAATTGAAATAATTACAACTGAAGCGTACGAAATAAATGAAAACTTTTCAACAAAGATTTCAAAATCGAATGAAATGTTTGAAAAAATAATTTGAAACTTATAAATAGCTAAACATAAACAATAATTATAATTTCATTTTGTGTATGACCATGGTCAATACAATATTCATGTAATAAATTTATAATGGTTTCAGATATAAACGTCAACAATGATTTCCGTTACTACAAGACGATTTTCATTAAAATTCCTGATCAACTTCAAGAAGCTGTAGCTGTAGCTACTGGTACAAATGCACTTCGGAAAAGAATGGGACTCCTGAAGCCAAATAACAGTTCTATATAACCAAAGAGCGTTTAGGGCAAAAAAGTTCCAAACAAACAATTCCTGATTCATACATTTCGCTAATTTGAATTTTCATACAAAAGAGTATGTGAGACTCGAGTCAGCCTGAATTAAAAAATCGTTACATCGATTTAATTTATTTACAACTTCGCCATTCTTTTATTTTCATATCAAAAAGGTATGAGTATCTCAGGTTAGCCCGATTTCAAAAAATCGTTACATCTATTTAATTTATTCACAACTTCGCCATTCTTTAATTCTCATACAAAAAGGTATGAGTAACTCAGGTTAGCCCGATTTCGAAAAATCGTTACATGTGTTTAATTTATACATAAATTCGGCATTCTTTCATTCTCATACAAAAAAGGCATGATCTCTGTATCTCAGGTTAGCCCGATTTCGAAAAATCGTTACATGTATTTAATTTATACATAACTTCGCCATTCTTTTATTCTCATATCAAAAAGGTATGA